>AWOL01S0006686.1:236330-251156 GCA_000715115.1 Nicotiana otophora | reverse complement strand
CTAACCTCTCTGAAGAATAGGTAACTGCCACTGGAATGAAATGTGCTGACTTGGTCAACCTGTCCACAATGACCCAAACTGCGTCAAATATTTCTCTGAGTCCGCAAGAGCCCAATAACAAAATCCATAGTGATACACTCCCACTTTCACTCAGAAATTTCTAACTTCTGAAGCAAACCACCAGGTCTCTGATGCTCGTACTTAACTTGCTGACAATTCAGACACCAAGCTACATATGCAACTATATCCTTTTTAATTCTCCTCCACCAATAATGTTGCCGCAAATCTTGATACATTTTGGCGGTAGCTAGAAGAATAGAATACTTGAAACTGTGTGCTTCTTCAAGAATTAATTTACGAAGCCCATCCACATTAGGCACACAAATACGACCCTGCATTCGTAGAACCCGATCTTCCCCCACAGCAACCTGTTTGGCATCACAGTGCCACATAGTGTCCTTAAGGACAAGTAAATGAGGATCATCATACTACCTCTCTCTGATGCGCTCATATAAAGAAGACCGAGCGACTGTGCAAGCTAGAACCCGACTGGGTTATGAAACATCTAACCTCATGAACTAATTAGCCAAAGTCTGAACATCTGCAGCTAATGGCCTCTCATCAACCGGAATATACGCAAGATTGCTCATACTCACAGCCTTTCTACTCAAAGCATCGGCCACCACATTGGCCTTTCCGGGGTGGTACAAAATGGTGATATCATAGTCTTTCAACAACTCCAACCATCTTCTCTGCCTCAAATTAAGATCCTTTTATTTGAACAGATACTGAAGGCTACGATGATCAGTAAATACCTCACACGAGACACCGTAGAGGTAATGCCTCCAAATCTTCAGCGCATGAACAATGGCTGCCAATTCTAAGTCATGAACAGGATAATTCTTCTCATGAACTTTCAACTGCCGCGACACATATGCAATTACCTTGCCATCTTGCATTAATACTGCACCAAGCCCAATGTGAGATACGTCACTATATACCGTATACGATCCTGAACCTGTGGGTAATACCAACACTGGCGCCGTAGTTAAAGTGGTCTTGAGCTTCTGAAAGATCAACTCACACTCGTCTGACCATCTGAATGGAACACCTTTCTGGGTCAATCTGGTCAATGGACTTGCTATAGATGAAAACCCTTCTACGAACCGACGATAATAACCTGCTAAACCTAGGAAACTCCGGATCTCTATAACTGAAGTAGGTCTAGGCCAATTCTGAACAGCCTCAATCTTCTTAGGATCCACGTTTATGCCTTCTGCCGATACAACATACCCCCAAAAGGCAACTAAGTCTAACCAAAACTCACATTTTGAAAACTTGGCATATAACTGATTATTCTTCAATGTGTGAAGCACACTTCGAAGATGCTGCAAATGTTCCTATTGACTGCTGGAGTAAATCAAGATATCATCAATGAATACAACTACAAAAGAATCCAAATAAGGCTTGAGCACCCAATTTATCAAATCCATAAATGCTGCTGGGGCATTTGTCAACCCAAATGACATCACTAGGAATTCGTAATGCCCATACCGAGTTCGAAAAGCTGTTTTACGGACATCCGATGCCCTAATCTTCAACTGATGGTAACCAAACCTTAAATCGATCTTCCAAAATACCTTGGCACCCTGAAGCTGGTCAAATAAGTCATCAATTCTTGGCAGTGGATATTTGTTTTTGATAGTGGCTTTGTTCAACTGCCGATAATCTATACACATCCGCATAGAGCCATCTTTCTTCCTTACAAATAATACTGGTGCACCCTAGGGCGAGACACTGGGTCTAATGAATCCCTGATCAAGCAAGTCTTGTAACTGCTCTTTCAATTCTTTCAACTCTGGCGGGGCAATACAGTATGGTGGAATAGAAATGGGCTGAGTGCCCGGAGCCAAATCAATACAGAAATCAATATCTCTGTCGGGTGGCATCCCCGACAGATCCGCAGGAAATACTTTTAGAAATTCACGAACAACTGGTACTGAGTCCATAGAAGGGAAATCCGCACTGGGATCGCGAATATAAGCCAAATAGGCTAGACACCATTTCTCTACCATAAATCGAGCTTTCATATAAGAAATAACGGTGCTGACAGAATGACCATGAGTTCCTTTCCACTCTAATACAGGTAACCCGGACATAGCTAGGGTCACTATCTTGGCATGACAATCCAATATAGCATGATAAGGGGACAGCCAATCCATACCCAAGATGACATCAAAATCTACTGTATCAAAAAGTAGAAGATCCAGACTAGTCTTAAGATTACCAATAGTAACCACTCACAAACGATAGACATGATCTACTACAACAGAGTCTCCCACCGGTGTAGATACACACACAGAAGCACTCAGATAATCACAAGGCATAACTAAATATGAAGCAAAATAGGAGGACACATAGGAATAAGTAGATCCTGGATCAAATAGAACTGAAGCATCTCTATGGAAAACTGGAATAATACCTGTGATCACAGCATCAGATGACGCGGCCTCAGGCCTAGCTAGAAAAGCATAAAATCGGGGCTGGGCCCCACTGCTCTGAACTTCGTCTTTGGGACGTCCTCTAACTAGCTGGCCTCCACCTCTAACGGTCTGACCTCCACCTCGAATGGCCTGACCTCCACCTTTAATAGCCTGACCTCCACCTCTAGCTGCCTGGCCCCTACCTCTAGATGGCTGAGCAGGCGATTAAGCAACCGGTGCCAATATGATGGCACGAGAATCTTGCCGAGATCTGTTACTCGCCAATCTAGGGCAATACCTCCTGATGTGACCAATGTTCCCACACTCATAACACCCATCCTGATGTCGTGGCTACTGAAGCTGACCCAAATGGCCGGATAACCGCTGTAGTAACTTTGGAGTGGTGATGCACTGATAGGAGCTGAATGTGCACTGAATATTGGCTGCCCAGAGTAAGGCATAATGGGACTGTGACTCCCTAAAGCATTGGGAGATACATGAAGTGCTGAATGAAACAGTCTGGGAGGATGACCCCTACCAAAATTACCTTTGCCTCCAGACGAGGCACCACTGAAACCACCGAACCGACGAGGCCTCTTATCGTACCTCTACCCTCTCTCCTATGCAAGAACCATCTCGATTCTCCTTGCGAAATTAGCAACCGCCTGAAAAGAAATCTCACTTCTGGTCTCCTTGGCCATCTGAAGTCTGATAGGGTGAGTGAGTCCCTCAATAAACCTCCTCACCCTCTCTCCTTCCATAGGTAGTAAAAAGAGAGCATGACAGGCCAAATACACAAAATGAGACTCATACTGAGTAACGGTCATACTGTCCTGCTGTAGACGCTCAAATTGCTTGCGTAATTCCTCTCTCAGTGTGATAGGGAGGAACTTTTCCAGAAATAGCTGAGAGAACTGCCCCCATGTAAGTGCAGGTGATCCGACTGGTCGGGTCAATGTATAATCTCTCCACCACCTTTTGGCGGAACCCGTCATCTGAAATACAGCAAAATCAACCCCATTGGTCTGAACTATACCCATGTTCCGCAGTACCTCATGGCAGCGTTCAAGATAATCATGTGGGTCCTCAGAAGGTGTACCACTGAAGTGAACTAGAAAGAGCTTGGTAAACTTATCCAGTCTCAATAAGGCCTTAAAAAACATGGAGGGCCTATCACTGGTCTGTGTCGCAATAACTGGCTGAACTACCCCAACTGGCAGGGCTACTGGAGCCTGATTCTGGGGAGCCATCTGCTCCGGAGCGAGAGTAGTGGGAGTTTGTGCTCCTCCCCCAGCCTGTGCGATGGCTGGTGCCACTGGAAATGCACCATTCTGGGCCACGCCCTCCATAAGACTTACCAAAAGGACTAGAGCATCCTGAAGTACTGGAGTGGCTATGAATCCTTCAGGAACCTAAACTGGTCCAACTAGTACATTCTGAACTGGAACCTCCTCCTGAAGGTCCACCTGAGGTTCTTCAACAGGTGCAGCTGCTCGAACTCTGGACTGAGCTCTACCTTGGCCTCTACCTCGGCCTCTAGCAGGACCTCGGCCTAGACCTCTACCCCTGGCTGTAGTTGCCACCGGGGGTTCTGGTCCCTGACCATCGGTAGAGGTATTACGTGTTCTCACCATTTGTGAGAGTACAATAATAGAAGAGTTCAGTCGTCAATGATAGAATAAAATCGCACGACAGAGTAGAATAGAAGTGAAATTGTTCCTAACCTCCATAGCCTCTGAGAGATAAGTACAGACGTCTCTGTACCGATCCTTCAAACTCTACTAAGCTTGCTCGTGACTCATGAGACCTATATAACCTAGTGCTCTGATACCAACTGTCACGACCTGAAATTCCCACCTTCGGTCCATTATGGCGCCTAACATTTCACTTGCTAGGCAAGCCAACGTTAAAATAATATTATCCATTTATAAAATAATTTTTAAATTTATTAATAACAAAGAAACTATTGCGGAAGTAAATTCTGAAATATAGTGAATAATCCATAAAAGACAATGGTATCTAAATACCATCCCAGAATTGGTGTCACAAGTGCACGAGCTTCTAGAATAAATACAAATAAAAGTTTGAATAAAATAAAGCTGTTTGGAAACAAACACACAGTCAAAGTAAAATAGACGGGGACTTCAGAATTGCGGACGCTGTGCAGTTATACCTCACGTCTCCTCCGAGTAGCTGAAATCCGAGCAAGTCTATGGTACGCCGCTGGGACCAACTCCAAAATCTGCACAAGAAGTGTAGAGTATAGTATCAGTACAACCGATCCCATGTACTGGTAAGTGCTGAGCCTAACCTCGACAAAGTAGTGACGAGGCTAAGGCGGGTCACTTATATTACCTGTACGCAATATTTGTAACAACAACAATAATAAAAATAAATCAGGTAACTCATTTATAATAATTGAAGCCAATTCAGCAGTCATAACCAATTATCAATTCCATCAATTCTGTGGCAGCGTGCAACCCGCTCTCACAATATATTCACATTCAATTCTGTTGCAACGTATAACCCGCTCTCACAATATATTCACATTCAGTTCTGTTGCGGCGTGCAACCGGCTCCTCCAATATATTCATTTTAATCAAGTATGTTGCGGCGTGCAACGCGATCCCCCAATATATATATGTATGTCGACTTTTAAATAAGTTTGTTGCGGCGTGCAACCCGATCCTCCAATATGGACTTTTAAGAAGTCTGTTACGGCGTGCAACCTGATCCTCCAATATGGACTTTTAATAAGTCTATTGTGGCGTGCAACCCGATCCTCCAATATGGACTTTTAATAAGTCTATTGTGGCGTGCAACCCGATCCTCCAATATATTCTTTATAATTAATTCTATTGCGGCGTGCAACCCACTCCTCCGACATATTCATTTACCAATTCTTAAAGAAGAAATTTCTCCAATATATGCAATAATTAATATAAAATTATAAGACAACAAACATACAATAATTATGATTTAATTATGAAACAAACTAAGGCAAATAGCATATTATTATGGAAATCAGAGAGAAAATATGCAGTTTAATATTTAATATGCTAAATGTCAAATAACAAACACATAATTCAAATAGCATGTAACAATTAATGCAGGAATTCAAAAATTAATATTTGACAAAGAATAGGAGAGAAACAATTATTATAATAATTAAATCATGATTTAAAATAATTTATGATTTTTTAAGTAAGCATGCAAACAATTAATTTGATGACGTATAGACACTCGTCACCTCGCCTATACGTCGTTCACATGCAATTCACATTACAAATAATTTGAGAGTTCTATTCCCACAAGTCAAGGTTAACCACGACACTTACCTCGCTTTGCAAATTCCAATTAATTACTCGACCACGGCTTTTCCTTTTAAATTTGTCTCCAAAAGATTCAAATCTATTCATAAACAATTCAATATACTAAATACGAATCATAGGAATTAATTCCATATGAATTTACTAATTATTCGGATAAAATTCGAAATTTATTAAAATATTCGGCAGTGGAATCCATGTCTCAAATCTCGAAAAAACTTACGAAATTCGAACACCGATTCTGAGACGAGTCCAACCATACAAAAATTATCCAATTCCGATATCCAACTCACAGATTCATGATATAAATGAGTATGAAATCATGAAATATAATCAATATAGGATAAGGAACACTTACCCCATTATTTTTCCGTGAAAATCGCCCAAAAATCGCCTTACTTGAGCTCAAAAATGAAAAAGAGTTGAAAATGGGTCGAAACCCCATTTCCAGAACTTAAGTTCTGTTTCTGAGATTTTTACCCTTCGCGAACGCGGTCAGTGCCTCGTGTTTGCGAAGCACAAATTTCTACTGCCCAACTTTACTCTTTGCGAACGCGAGAGCTACTTCGCGAACGCGAAGCTTGCCTGGCTTGGTTATCGCGAACGCGAGATGCCCTTCGCGAACGCGAAGCTTCGCACCTCAAGACTTCGCGAACGCATTCTCTCTGTCGCGAACGCGAAGCACAAAATGTGTCAGCCCCAATTTGCTCTTCGCGAACGCGAGACTCCCCTCGCAAGCGCGAAGAAGGAAACCAGAAGTAGGTTTGTGCAGTTTCCTCAAGTCCAAAAATGATCCGTTAACCACCCGAAAACAACCCGAGCCCTCGAGGCTTCAAACCAAACATGAACCCAAGTCCTAAAACATCATATGAACTTGCTCGGGCGATCAAATCGCCAAAATAACACTAGGAACTATGAATCGGACACCAATTTAAAAGAAATTTTCAAGAAAACTTTAAAACTTATATTCTTACAATCGGACGTCCGAATCACATCAAATCAACTCCGATTCTCACCAAATTTGGCAGACAAGTCATAAATATTATAACGGACCTATATCGGGCTCTGGAACCAAAATACGGACCCGAGATCAATAAATCCAACATCAGTAATTGCTTAAAAATCATTAAGCTTTCAAGCTTTTAAGTTTTATCAAAATTCTATTTCTCGGGTTAGGGACCTCGGAATTTGATTCCGGGCATACGCCCAAGTCCCAAATCACGATATGGACCTACCGGAATTGTCAAAATACTGATCTAAGTCTGTTTGCTCAAAATATTGACCAAAGTCAAGTCAGTTGAGTTTTAAAGCTCTATTTCATATTTTAATCTATTTTTTACATAAAAAATTTTGAAAAATTGTACGGACTGCACACACAAGTCGAGAAATGATAAATAGTACTTTTCGAGGTCTTAGAATATAGAATTACTTATTAAATTTAAAGATGATATTTGGGGTCATCACAGAGTAACTAGAAGTTACCCCAAAGATCCGGAGTCACTAGTACACGAGCAACTAGAAATTTTACAAACAGAGTCTGAAATAAATACAACTATTTCTAAGGAAATGAACAGTAAAAGAGGGAAGAGGAAGGGGACTTCAATGTCTGAGGATGCCAGCAAATCTACCTCAAGTCTCTGTATGTAATGATCCAAGCTGACGCACCTCACGTACTACTGGGTCCAATACCAAAATCTTCACAAGAAGAGCAGAAGTGTAGTATGAGTACAACCGACCCAATATACTCCGTAAGTGTCGAGCTTAACCCCGATGAGGTAGTGACAAGACTAAGACAGGACACCCACATAAATAAACCTGTACAAGTATATATATATATACGAAGCAGAAACAAAACAAATATTAACGATGTACAACTGGGAGGGGACATGCGAAAGGGGAAGTATACGATAACTACAACAGGAGTAATATCACGTAACAACCAAATAAATCATCAACAATAAAGACAGATAAACTGATGATATAAAAATGGCACGGCATCACCCTTCGTGCTTTTACTCTCATCCTTACCATGAAATAGTGACATAAGTAAAATGAAATGGCACGACATCACCCTTCATGCTTTTACTCTCGATCTCACCATGTAACAATGAATAAATTAAATGAATGTCACGGTATCACCCTTCGTATTTTTACTCTCTTCCTTGCCACAATATAATGAATGATTGATATAAATGGCACGGCATCACCCTTCATGCTTTAACTCTCTTCCTCACTATGTATAAATCAATAAATGAGATAAATGTAATGGCACGGCATCACCCTTCATGCTTTAACACTCTTCCTTACCATAGAACAAAGATACTATAAATTCGGGAAGTAAATAATGCGGAGATTTATATTTAACGTCAAATATGATGCCAAGGTACCAAACTTCAACTTCCAAAATACTCAACAATTACTAAATAAGGAATAAATACGGAAAGAATGATCAAATAAGTAATAACCTAACTTAAGCAAAGATATCATAATTAAAGAGACAATAAATCATAAGGAAACAAGTCTCACCCGCATGCTTTAACCCAACAACAACGCATAAGTACTCGCTGCCTTATATATACGTTGTACCCACACATTAGACACGTAACAAATAGGCAAACATGTCCTAATCCCTCAAGTCAAGGTTAACAGCGACATTTACCTCGCTCTGCAATCAAATCAAACCTCAGCCGGGGTCTTTCCTCTAAAATTCGCATGCGAACAAATCGAATCTAAGCAAAATCGATTTAACATCAACAAACAATCCTAGAAAAATCAATTACGATACATAAAACTAAGATCTTTACACTTTTCCTAAAAAGTAAAAAAAAAGACAATCCCGAACTTGGTGACTTATATTCAAAAGTTTCCTATGTCGTGTCGAATTCGTACTAGCTTGCTGATATTTGTATTCATATCCGTTCTATCATAGACCGTAGGTAGCATGTAAAGAAAGAACATTCGAGTATATTCCAAAACTCTAAAGAAAATTCTAAGGTTAAAAATTTAAAATATGTGAAAAATAGAAAAACTATGTGAAAAATAGAAACGAGCGTTACAGACTCTGACTGCTTATGCAGGCAGAGGCAAAGCCGAGAGTTGAAATTCACGGGGTCGGGATTTTAATTCATAAAACTTATTTGATTCTAAATTAATACCTCCTTTATGCCAATTTATGTGATGCAGTTCGACACCATTCTATTTCAAGGTCATTGCGTGTGATTTTTTGATTTTTTAATTGAAATACAAGGTTTAAACCAAAGTTCATTAAGTTTGATGGTAACCTAAGCTCTAGTTTCACCTCTTCAACTGCATGCAAGTACCACTACCAGTGCAATAGTTTTCTAACTTTCTCTCGATCGCTTCAATGCCTATAATTTGTATTCAGCTCTTTAGTACCTAGTTTATCTGAACCCGGTACTTTTAACGCGGAACATAAATTTATGTGTAAAAGTTCACTAGAATAGAAACAAATATTTGATTGAATCCATAATTTTAACAATATAATGGGTTCAATATTAAAAATCTTAAAGATTGAAACCATAAAATTTAAATCATAAATCCGCCTCTAACCGCTAATATATCTAATACCCTCGATATATCTAATACCCTCATGTTCAATGAACTATCTACTTACCAAACTAAAGGGCTAGCTCATAGGTAATTAGGCAAATTTTCCTTATATATGTAGTCTAGCCCTTTTCCCATCCAATTTTTTAAGCAATTAAAAATAAATGGATGCACATGTTAAATGACTTTCTGCATACCCTTTTATATGTGGTAAAAAATGTTTTACGTATTGATAGAGATTTACTAATATCAGTTTTCAATCACTCACACACACTCTTTCCCCCTCTTTCGCACACACAGAATAAAGGAATTTGGGAGAAGCTGATCGCACATTAATTTATGATACATTAAAATCTACATATCCTCGATGTTTACACCAAAATTATTAGCATTAATCTTTAAAAATAACTTTCCAAAACAAAATTTTCACCCATCAAACAAATATTAAAAACCATTTCGTATATATGGAAAACAAATTTTTCATGAAAAATGATTTTCATCGTACGCTCAAAGTAGTATAGTGAAGTTTTCCTTGTCCTTCTCCTTAAGCTAGATTATCCACTTTTTTCTTTTCTAATATAACCACTCCTTGCAATGGATTAATTTGAGATTTATAAACACAAGTTACTTTAATTTTCTATTTTGGAGCATTTGTCGATTTGTATGTGTCATCCTTGCACAGGGACGGTTACTCGTTTTATGCCGTTATAGGTCCATATATCTATAATTCCGTCCGATTTTTAGATTTTCGTGTACTAAAGTCCACGCATTATGCATGGACCCGGGCTACTAGAGCCAGGCGGCCTAAATATTTGTCAGACCATCAATAATGACCTAAAGAACAATAGTCACCGTCTCGCCATGACTGTTATTTCTTTTTTGTCCTTTTAGGGCCATAAAACTAGAATTACTCCCGATTCCTATATTTTCATGTGCTATAGCTCACGCCTTCTGTATGGGTCCGGGCCACCGGACCCGTACCGCCTAAAAGAATTTTGGACCATCAAAAACGACTTAAGGAATAATAATCACCACCTCGCCATGATTGTTCCTCATTTTATGGCATTTTAGGGCCATAAAACTGGAATTCCGCCCTGATTCCCATATTTTCGTGTTTTATATCCCACGCCTTCTACATGGGCACGAGCTACTATACCCAGACAGCCTAAAATTTTGCCAGATAATAAAAAATGACCTAAGGAACAATAGTCACCACCTCTCCATGGTTGAAACTAAGTTTATGTCGATATAGGGCGATAAAAGTAGAATTCTGCTCAATTTTCAGATTTTTGTGTGTTATAGCTCACACCTTCTGCATGATCTTGGACCACTGAACCCGGACCGCCTAAATTTTTATTTTACAATCAAAATCGACCTAAGGAACAATAATCACCGCCAGGGGCGGGCCTACAGTAATATGTATGGGTTCCCAGGAACCCAGTAACGTTTGTCTAGACCATGTATTTGTATTAAGAAATGCATTGAATATATAATAATAATTATACGGGAACCCAGTTCCAAAATACATTTCTGGTCCAATGATAAATCCTGGAACCCAGATGTGGCTTGCTTCCCTTCCTACTGATGCAAGTTCGTGTGATGACCTAAAAGGTCATCTTATGTTTTAGAACTCGAATCTGCGCTCTTAAGCCTTAAAAATCTCATGTTTCCGGAAAACGTTTATGTTGAAAATTGATGAAAATAAGAATTCTTTCCTTCAAAGTTAATTTTAGTTGACTTCGGTCAATATATTTGGTAAACGGGCCCGGGTCCATATTTTGACAATTCCGGTGGATCCGTATCAAATTATGGGACCTAGGCATATGCCCGGAATCGAATTCGGAGGTCCCTACCTCGAGTTATGAATTTTTTATGAAAATTAAAAGTGTTAAAATGTATTGTTTTTAAGAATTGATTGATGTTTGGCATTATTAGTACCGGGTCCGTATTTTGATTCCGAAGCCCGGTGCAGGTTCATTATAGTATTTAAGACTTGTCTGTGAAATTTGGTGAGAAACGGAATTGATTTGACATGAGTCGGACGTCCAGTTGAGAAGATAGGAATTTTAAAGTGTTCATGAGACTTTCATTTGATTTGGTGCTAAATTCGTAGTTCTAGGTATTATTTTGGCGATTTGATCGCGCAAGTAAGTTTTGGTATGATGTATTTAGACTTGTGTGCATGTTTGGTTTGGAGCCCCGAGGGCTCGGGTGAGTTCCGGATAGGCCACGGGAGGTTTGGACTTTGGAAAATCTGATTTTCTGCAGATTCTGGTGCTCTGGCATGTCCTTCTTCGCGTTCGCGAAGGTACTCTCACGAACGCGAAGAGTAAACTAGTGAGGCTGAAATTTCTTCTTCGCGAACGCGAAGGCTTGGTCGTGAATGCGAAGTGATGGGTGCATTTACCCTTCGCGAACGCGACCGGCTCATCGCGAACGCGAAGCACTTGGGTACCTGGGGGAGGGTTGGTCGTTCTTTCATCGCGAATGCGAGCAATGTCTCGCGAATGCGATGGTCGGGAGGGAGTAACCATCGCGAATGCGAGAAAGGTCTCGCGAACGCGAAGGCTTGGCAGCCGATACTCTTCGCGAACGCGACAGTGGCCTCGCGAACGCGATGCACACTGTCGCCCAGTGCGTAAAATAGAATCAAGAATGGGAATAAACCATTTTTCCAACTTTCATAAAAACAAACGTGCTAGAGGCGATTCTCAAGAGTTATTTTCTTCCCCAAAGTATTGGTAAGTGATTCTAAACTATTTTCTTTCAATTACCCATTACATTTCATGAATTTTCAACCGAAAATCTAGAGTTTTCATGGTAGAATTAGGGATTAGGGTAGAAACTAGGGATTTTGAAAATTTAGGGATTTAGACCTCAATTTGAGGTCGGATTCCAAAACTAATTATATATTCGGACTCGGGGGTGAATGGGTAAATGAATTTTGGTCTGAACTTCGAATTTTGACCAAGCGGGCCCGAGGTTGATTTTTTTGACTTTTTGGAGGAAAAATTAGAAAATTAATTTATACCAGATAATTGATTCCTTTAGCAATATTTTATATTATTGAGTCGTGTTTGAATAGATACGAGTGGTTTGGATGTGAATTCTAGAGGAAAAGTTGCGATTGAGTATTAAGTGGCCTTTGGAGCGAGGTAAGTGTTGTGTCTAACCCTGACTTGAGGGAATTAGGAACCTTAGACTATTTTCTATGTGAAATTTATGTGAGCGGTGTATATGTGAGGTGATGAGAACTTATGCTCCGTCAGTTTGCCTGTTTTTCATGTTTCTTCCATTTTCTTATATTGTCTCTTTCTTATGCTTAATTACTACGTGTTTATACTAGTGTTGTTAAATTGATCGTTCTTATCATGTTTACGGATTTTCTGGTGATAATCGAGCATTTATTTCAAAGTTTAGATTGATATTGTGGAACCAAATGTTGAAGTAAGGCTTGTACTTGTTATTCTATCTCCCTGTTGTTATTTATGCATTGCATTATGGTAAGGGAGAGTGTTAATGCACGAAGGGTGATGCCATGCCATATTGTGAGTGTTAATGCACGAAGGGTGATGTCGTGCCATATTGTGATTGCTAATGCAAGAAGGGTGATGCTGTGCCATACTGTGAGTATTAATGCACGGAGGGTGATGCTGCGCCACGTTGTGAGTGTAAAAGCATGAAGGATGATGTCGTGCCATATTGTGAGTGTTAATGCACGAAGGGTGATGTCGTTCCATGATATGAGAGTTAATGCACGAAGAGTGTTGCTGTGCCATGATATGAGAGTTAATGCACGAAGGATGATGTCGTGCATTTTTCCTTTACTGTATTCGTTATTTCTGTTGATTCATAGTATATTGGTTGTTTCAGTTATCATTATGCTATAGTTCTTTATCTCGTATTTGCCCAGCATGTTTCCCCCTCCCGATATGTCCTGTTTAGCTATTCATTACTGTTATTGGTAAATACACTGTAAAATTATACAGGTTGATTTGTAGGTGCCTTGCCTTAGCCTCGTCACTACTTCGTCGAGGTTAGGCTCGACACTTACCAGTACATGGGGTCGGTTGTACTGATACTACACTCTGCACTTTCTGTGCAGACTTTGGTACCGGCTCGGGTTGATCGAGATTTTAGCTGTTGAACCCGCTATCCGGAGACTCAAGGTAGATCTGTCGTCGTTCAAAGACCTTGAAGTCCCCGTCTATCTTTTCTATTTTACAGTTTCTTTCATTCAAATAGTTGTATTTCTCTCAGACTATTACTTGTAGTGAATTCTAGAATGCTCGTGAATTGTGACTCCAGATCCGGGTGGTAGTAATTAAGGTAGTTTTTATATTATTTCGCACTTATTATATTTCATCTTAGCAAATTATTGTTATTTACTAAATGGAAATAAGGATTTGGTTTGATGATTCTCTAACATTTGCTTGCCTAGCAAGTAAAATGTTAGGCGCCATCACGGTCCCGACGGTGGGAATACCGCATCGTGACAAGTTGGTATCAGAGCATTAGGTTACATAGGTCTCACGAGTCACGAGCAAGCTTAGTAGGGTATGAAGGATCGGTACGGAGACGTTTGTACTTATCTCTCAAAGGCTATGAAGTTTAGGAACAATATCACTTCTTTCATTCCTTATCGTGCGGCATTGATTTATCTTGAAACATACATCTCATATTCCTTTGTATCCACTCGTGTATGACATTGCGCATTCAGTATCAGTTATGCATCAACGGTTCTTGATGCCACAAATGGAATACGAGAGAGCTAGATATTCTCAAACATTTCCTCAACCTGTGGTTCCCACTAATGATGCGGGCGCATTGAGAGACCATCCAGTGAATCATGTGGGGGGTGCAACAGACCTTGGCATCTAGTTTATTTATACGAGCTGTGAAGGTTAATATTATGGATCATCGGGCGTGGTGAACTATGACTTCGCGTCGAGTGGGGGAGTCCACTATCAATGGATGGATTGCGGGGTCATGTGTTATATCAGTTTTGGCCTGAAATGTATATATGTGGTACTGAAAGGTTCCTCAAAATTTAAACATGTTTAAGGCCTGAGATTTTGTAGAGGATAAGGTTGGGACTTGCGGTATGTCCGCCTACTTAATAATCCTATACTTCAGTAACAAAGGAGTTAGAGAAATAACTTTAAATTTACAGAAGGTCTACTCAGCGTGAACGTTATGGTTGCGGATATTGGGGTGCTTCAGAGGAAGTACAGTGGTTGATGAGATTTTGGAGTATGTGGTTCGGGCCAAGATTTGTCTATATGGAGCTCTACTTTTGTGATCATTGTGTATAAATAGGGGTAAGGGTTACCTCTGAGAATAATCGAAGAGTATGTTAAGAAATGGGTCAGCTCAACAGTGTTGAGTCAGCATAACAAAAGAAGAAATTGGCCTTGGGAGAGATAATTCTACACAGGTGTCCGTGG
>AWOL01S0006686.1:209984-236253 GCA_000715115.1 Nicotiana otophora | reverse complement strand
CTTCGCGCCAAGTGGGGGAGTCCACTATCAATGGATGGATTGTGTGGTCATGTGTTATATCAGTTTTGGCCTGAAATGTATATATGTGGTACTAAAAGGTTTCCCAAAATTTACACATGTTTAAGGCCTGAGATTTTGTAGAGGATAAGGTTGGGACTTGCGGTATGTCCGCCTACTTAATAATCCTATACTTCAGTAACAAAGGAGTTAGAGAAATAACTTTAAATTTACAGAAGGTCTACTCAGCGTGAACGTTATGGTTGCGGATATTGGGGTGCTTCAGAGGAAGTACAGTGGTTGATGAGATTTTGGAGTATGTGGTTCGGGCCAAGATTTGTCTATATGGAGCTCTACTTTTGTGATCATTGTGTATAAATAGGGGTAAGGGTTACCTCTGAGAATAATCGAAGAGTATGTTAAGAAATGGGTCAGCTCAACAGTGTTGAGTCAGCATAACAAAAGAAGAAATTGGCCTTGGGAGAGATAATTCTACACAGGTGTCCGTGGCAAGCCTATAAAGAGGGCAGACCAGCCAATGCAACACCGCCCACTTGGCTCAGTTCTCAGAAACGCTTTTGAAAGAGTTTGTTCCCGGACTCTCCGTAATGCGTGGCGCATAGTGTTTGAAAGGTTGCATCAGGTCACCATGAAGGTGTCATAATATGCCATCAATTTCAATAAGTTAGCCCGTCATATTCCTACTTTTCTTCTTACAGCCAGAGAGCGAGTCTATAGACTTATTGAAGGACCCAATTATAATCGTAAAATTTTGTACGACTCGGGAGCTTCAGGCTAATACTTCATTTCCGCTAGTGGTAGAAATTGCTAAGATATTAGAACGTGTTCGGGGTGAGGGAAAAAAATTAAACTAAGGAGACCAAGACATCTCGAGGTTCTAGGAGATTCAGTGGATTCTACAATGTAGGTATAAATCATTATGGCGGGGGCTCGGGTAGTCAGCCAGCCTAGTCCGCATATCGGATTACCCGGGGTGCTCCAGTAAGTTCTTTTAATGCACCACCGACATGAGTTCCTACAAATGGTTATTCTAATTATCTGGCGCACACTCAATATGAGCATCCAAACCCGCAAAAGGTTTGTTATGAATACGGCGATACCAGGCACATCATGAGAAAATTGTCCCAAACTTGGGAGAGATATATTTCATCAAAGCACTCAGGCTACGTGCCCCATTGCAGTTATTACACAACCCACACGATCAGTTAGGTGTGGAGGACAGACGGGTAGAAGACGTCTTAGAGGTGGAGACCCAGCCATTGTTATATTTGTTTTATGGTATGGCGGAGGTCGCTACATCAGATGGTGTCATTACAGGTACGACTTCGATTTAATATAAAGGAATAATTTCCTTAACTTGATTCGGTTCTGAGTATCGGAACGAGTCCTCCTATTGTACTCCACTTATGAGTAACCTTCGTGATTCTACAATCTACTTATGTGTTTACTCATGTTGGGAGATTCTATGGAGATAACTACACCTATTATTCCATGTTGGTCACTAATAAGATCTGTGAGACTAAAGGTGGCTTTTTGTTACCCATTTCGGTAAGCTTTGATGTAATTTCCGGATAACTAATTACAAATTGTGAATTATATGCCCTATCGGTGTGGGGTTCCTTATGTGTTGTGATTTGGTGTAACCGAAATTATTTAAAAAAAGAAAATGGAATTTTTTGATTGGCACGATGTGCATATTACTTGTGATTCAGAACTAAGGACGAGATCCTCGCAGTTTAATATAAATTGATATGTTTAAACAGGGCTACAAGCTGCGGTGGAAGTTATATAAGGACGAGATCCTTGTGAGAAAAATTCTTGTATTTAAGTTCTCCCTTGTGAAATTAAATTTGTACTATAGCAATAATAGGGAGTCATGCTTGTTAGGCTTATTTGGAAATTCTTGTATAAAATTCTCTATGCATACTTGCCAAATTCGTGTTGTAATTATTGAGTTTTAACCTACGAGATAGGTGCCCGCCCAAGTGGCGTTAAATAAGATTCATTAATTCGGGTAAATAATTATGAGGTCTTCATTCCTCGCATCTCATTATCAGTATTGTGAACATTTGTAACGACATTTTTGTTAACATGAATTTAATTGATGATTCTGTAATTGATTATGAATAACTATTAAGATCAGATTGACCCAGAAGGGTGCCCCATTTAGATGGTCAGACGAGTGTGAGTTGAGCTTTTGGAAGCTCAAGACCGCTTTGACTACAACGCCAATGTTGGTATTACCCACAGGTTCAGGATCTTATACGGTGTATTGTGATACATCTTACATCGGGCTTGGTGCAGTATTAATGCAAGATAGCAGGGTGATTGTATATACATCGCCGCAGTTGAAAGTTCACGAGAAGAATTATCTTGTTCATGACTTAGAATTGGCAGCCATTTTTCATGCGCTGAAGATTTGGAGGCATTATCTCTACGGTGTCTCGTATGAGGTATTTACTGATCATCGTAGCCTACTGTATCTGTTCAAACAAAAAGATCTCAATTTGAGGCAGACAAGATGATTGGAGTTGTTGAAAGACTATGATATCACCATTTTCTATCACTTGGAAAGGACAATGTG
This sequence comes from Nicotiana otophora, assembly GCA_000715115.1. Taxonomy (NCBI): domain Eukaryota; kingdom Viridiplantae; phylum Streptophyta; class Magnoliopsida; order Solanales; family Solanaceae; genus Nicotiana; species Nicotiana otophora. Next base: position 233,651 of record AWOL01S0006686.1, on the reverse strand, counting down.
GTGGCCGATGCTTTGAGTAGAAAGGCTGTGAGTATGGGCAGCCTTGCGTATAATCCGGTTGGTGAGAGGCCGTTAGCTGCAAAGGTTCAGAATTTGGCTAATCAGTTTGTGAGATTAGATGTTTCAGAACCCAGTCAGGTTCTAGCTTGCATAGTCGCTTGGTCTTCTTTATATGAGCGCATCAGAGAGCGACAGTATGATGATCCTCATTTACTTGTCCTTAAGGACATGGTGCAGCATGGTGATGCCAAACAGGTTGCTGTGGGGGAGGATGGAGTTCTGCGAATGCAGGGTCATATTTGTGTGCCTAATGTGGATGAGCTTCGTGAATTAATTCTGGAAGAGGCCCACAGTTCTAGGTATTCTGTTCATCTAGGTGCCGCCAAAATATATCAAGATTTGCGGCAACATTATTGGTGGAGGAGAATGAAGAAGGATATAGTTGCATATGTAGCTCGGTGCCTGAATTGTTAGCAAGTTAAGTACGAGCATCATAGACCTGGTGGTTTGCTTTAGAAAATAGAAATTCTAAATGGAAGTGGGAGTGTATCATTATGGATTTTGTTGTTGGGCTCCCACGGACTCAGAGAAAATTTGACGCAGTTGGGTCATTGTGGACAGGTTGACTAAGTTAGCACATTTCATTCCAGTGGAAGTTACCTATTCTTCAGAGCGGTTAGCTGAAATTTACATTCCTGAGATTGTCCGCCTTCACGGTGTGCCTATATCTATCATTTCTGATCGAGGTACACAGTTCACTTCGCACTTCTGGAGGGCTGTACAGTGTGGGTTAGACACGCGGGTTGAGTTGAGTACAACATTTCATCCACAGACAAACGGATAGTCAGAACGCACTATTCAGATATTGGAAGATATGCTTCGCGCTTGTGTTATAGACTTTGGAGGTTCTTGGGATCAATTCTTGCCACTTGCGGAGGTTGCTTATAATAATAGCTACCATTCGAGCATTCAGATGGCTCTATATGAGGCATTATACGGAAGGCGATGTCGTTCGCCAGTTGGATGGTTTGAACTGGGAGAGGCTCAGTTATTGGGCACAGACTTAGTACAGGATGCCTTGGATAAGTTCAAGATTATTCAGGATCGACTTCGCACAGCTCAGTCCAGGCAGAAGATTTATGCCGACTGCAGAGTTCATGATGTTGCATTCATGGTCCGAGAGAGAGTGTTGCTTTGGGTATCACACATGAAGTGTGTAATGAGGTTCGGAAAGAAGGGAAAGTTGAGCCCTAGGTATGTCGGACATTTTGAGATTCTGGAGAGCGTGGGAGAGGTAGCTTATAGACTTGCGTTGCCACCTAGTTTAATAGTTGTTCATTCAGTATTCCAGGTGTCCATGCTTTGAAAGTATCACGACGATCCGTCCCATGTGTTAGATTTCAGCTCTGTCCAGTTGGACAAGGATTTGACTTACGAAGAGGAGCCGGTGGCTATTCTAGCACGTCAAGTTCGCCAGTTGAGATCAAAGAGTTACCCTTCGGTTCGAGTACAGTGGAGAGGTCAGCTTGTTGAGGCAGCCACTTAGGAGTCCGAGTCCGATATGCAGAGTAGATATCCCCATCTTTTCACCAGCTCAGGCACTTTTCTATGTCCGTTCGAGGACGAACGATTGTTTTAGAGGTGGAGAATGTGATAACCCAAAAGGTCATTTTATGTTTTAGAACTTGAATCTACGCTCTTAAACCATAAAAATCTCATTTTACCCTCCTCGATTCGCGTGCACAGTCTGGGCGTGTTTCCGGAATACTTTTATGTTGAAAATTGATGAAAATAAGAATTCTTTCCTTAAAAGTTGATTTTAGTTGACTTCGATCAATATTTTTGATAAACGGGCCCGGATCTATATTTTAATGGTTCTGGTTTGTCCGTATCAAATTATGGGACCTAAGCGTATGTCTGGAATCGAATTCGGAGGTCCCTAGCTCGAGTTATGAATTTTTTATGGAAATTAAAAGTCTGAAAATTTATTGTTTATAAGAATTGATTGAAGTTTGACATTATTAGTACCGGGTCCGTATTTTGGTTTCGGAGCCCGGTACAGGTTCATTATAGTATTTAAGACTTATCTGTAAAATTTGGTGAGAAACAGAGTTGATTTGACGTGAGTCGGACGTCCAGTTGAGAAGATAGGAATTTTAAAGTGTTCTTGAGAATTTCATTTGATTTGGTGCTAAATTCGTAGTTCTAGGTATTATTTTGGCGATTTGATCATGCGAGCAAGTTTGTATGATGTTTTTAGACTTGTGTGTATGTTTGGTTTGGAGCCCCGAGGGCTCGGGTGAGTTCTGGATAGGCCACGGGATGTTTGGACTTTGCAAAATCTATTTTTCTGCAGATTCTGGTGTTCTGGCATGTCCTTCTTCGCGTTCGCGAAGGTACTCTCGCGAATGTGAAGAGTAAACTGGTGAGACTGAAATTTTTTCTTCACGAATGCAAAGGCCTGGTCGCGAACGCGAAGTGATGGGGGATTTACCCTTCGCGAACGCGATCGGCTCATCGCGAACGCGAAGCACTTAGGGACCTCGGGGAGGGTTGGTCGTTCCTTCATCGCGAATGCGAGCAATGTCTCGTGAACGCGAAGGCCGGGGGGGAGTAAACATCGCAAAAGCAAGAAGGGTCTCGCTAACGCGAAGGCTTGGCAGCCGATACTCTTCGCGAACGCGACAGTGGCCTCGCGAACGTGATGCACATTGTCGCCCAGTGCATAAAACAGAATCAAGAACGGGAATAAACCTTTTTTCCAACTTTCATAAAAACAAACGGGCTAGAGGTGATTCTCAAGAGTTATTTTCTTCCCCAAAGTGTTGGTAAGTGATTCAAAATCATTTTCTTTCAATTACCAATTACATTTCATGAATTTGTAACCTAAAATCTAGAGTTTTCATGGTAGAATTAGGGGTTAGGGTAAAAACTAGGGATTTCGGAAATTTGGGGATTTAAACCTCAATTTGAGGTCGGATTTGAAAACTAATTATATATTAGGTCTCGGGGGTGAATGGGTAAATAAATTTTGGTCCGAACCTCGGGTTTTGACCAAGCGGGCCTGGGGTCGATTTTTCGACTTTTTGGAGGAAAATTTGGGAAATTTTATTTATGCAATATAATTGACTCCTTAAGCAATATTTTATATTATTGAGTCATTTTTGAATAGATACGAGTGGTTTGGAGGTAAATTCTAGAGGAAAAGCTGTGATTGAGTATTGAGTGTCCTTCAGAGCGAGGTAAGTATTGTGTCTAACCCTGACTTGAGGGAATTAGGAACCTTAGACTATTTGCTATGTGAAATTCACGTGAGCGGCGTATATGTGAGGTGACGAGTACTTTTGCACCGCCAGTTTACCTGTTTTCCATGTTTCTTCAGTTTTTCTTATATTGTCTCTTTCCTATGCCTAATTACTACATGTTTATACTAGTGTTGTTAAATTGATCATTCTTATCATGTTTACGGATTTTCTGGTATTAATCGAGTATTTATTTCAAAGTTGAGATTGATATTGTGGAACCAAATGTTAAAGTAAGGCTTGTACTTGTTATTTTATCTCCTCGTTGTTATTTATGCATTGCTTTATGGTAAGGGAGAGTGTTAATGCACGAAGGGTGATGCCGTGGCATATTATGAGTGTTAATGCATAAAGGGTGATGTCGTGCCATATTGTGCGTGTTAATGCATGAAGGGTGATGTCATGCCATATTGTGAGTATTAATGTATGAAGGGTGATGTCATGCCATATTGTGAGTATTAATGTATGAAGGGTGATGTCGTGCCTTGTTGTGAGTGTAAAAGAACAAAGGGTGATGCCGTACCATATTGTGAGTGTTAATTCACGAAGGGTGATGTTGTTCCATGATATGAGAGTTAATGCACGAATGGAGATGTTGTGCCGTTTCTATTGTTCTTACGGTGAGATTGAGAGTAAAAGCACGAAGGGTGATGCCGTGCATTTTTCCTTTACTGTATTTGTTGTTTCTGTTGATTCATTGTATATTGGTTGTTTCAGTTATCATTATGCTGTAGTTCTTTATCTCGTATTTCCCCCAGCATATTTTCCTCTCCCAATATGTCTTGTTTAGCTCTTCATTACTGTTATTGGTATATACACTGTTAAATTGTACAGGTTGATTTGTAGGTGCCTTGCCTTAGCCTCGTCACTACTTCGTCGAGGTTAGGCTCGATACTTACCCGTATATGGGGTCGGTTATATGATATTGCACTCTGCACTTTCTGTGCAGACTTTGGTACCGGCTCAGGCTGATCGAGGTTTTAGCTGTTGGACCCACTATCCGAAGACTCAAGGTAGATCTGTCGGTGTTCATAGACCTTGAAGTCCCCATCTATCTTTTTTGTTTTACTGTTTCTTTCATTCAAACAGTTGTATTTCTCTCGGACTATTACTTGTAGTAAATTCTAGAATGCTCGTGAATTGTGACTCCAGATCTGAGTGGTAGTAATTAAGGTATTTTTTTATATTATTCTGCACTTATTATATTTTATCTTAGCTAATTATTGTTATTTACTAAATAGAAATAAGGATTTGGTTTGATGATTCTCTAACGTTGGCTTGCCTAATAAGTGAAATGTTAGGCGCCATCACGGTACCGATGGTGAAAATTCTGGGTCGTGACAGTTCTAGTCCCCATAAGTCATTTTTATTTTGTCCTTTGGTTTTTGAGCAGTACTTCAGTTGGCTTTTGAACAGTACTTCCACTAAGGGAAAACATCAAACAGACAAATATTACTCCCTTTCTGTCAAGTTAGTACAACTTTCACTTTAGTCTATTTTTTAAATAAAAATAAAAATAATAATAATAATAATAATAATAATAATAATAATAATAATAATACTAATAGATGACTAAAGTGAACCTAAAAAGAAACAACCATATCAAAAAGTCCTCAAAAGTTTCTTTGTCCCAAATACCCAAATCAAACATTGAAAAAAAAAAAGAATTAGGGTTTCAAATATCTTATTGCAGCCACTATTCTTCGTTCTTCTTCTAATCTTCTTCAATCTTGACTTTTCTTTTGTTTCCTATCAAAGAAAAGTCAGTGATCCATTGTAGGTCCTTTCCCTCCTTCATTTTTTTAATAACTATTTTCCTCTTATATTATATTATATGAAATAATATCTCTTAACTATTTTCCTCTTATATTCATATGTAATATTTAATTTGTGTCTTATGATTTGTAGGGCATTTTAGTGAGAGTCGATATGATCAAGAGATTTTTAAGCCGCAAACCTCTTCAGGTTCTACTTCTAGTTCTCCTTCGCTAAGCTCTCCTTCCTGTCCATTGATTAATGATAATGCCAATTCTTACCAACCATCACACAAAGATATTATATTGGATCTGAATCTTCTTAAACTTGATCCTGGTGAAAGAAAATAAATTTCAAAATTTTCTCCTAATCTACGTAACCGAGTGAGAATTTCCTCCTAATATTGCAATTTTATTTTTTCAAAAATAAAGTTTGGTGGAAAATTTCGTCATTTTAATCCGGAATGGTTTAATACTTCATATTCTGGATGGTTAGAATACAGTATTAAAGTGTGACGACCCGGCCGGCTGTCTTGAGAGTTATAGCCATGTTTCCCCATTTTCTACTTCTATTGTGTTCTACAACTGTTATATGATTTACCGGGTTAGTTGGTTCGGGTTCGGAGTGATGTCAGAGTGAATTGAGATACTTAGTCTCTTAATTGGAAGCTTAAGTTGGAAAAAGTCGATCGTATGTTGACATATATATAAACGGCCTTGTATTTGAAATTTGATGATTTTTTAGCCCTGTTAGGTAATTTTGGACTTAGGAACGCGTCCGCAATATGATTTGGAAGTTCATAGTAGAATTAGGCTTGAATTGGCGAAAGTTAGATTTTTGATAAATTTGACCAGAAGTGGACTTTTGATATCGGGGTCAGATTCCGATTCCGGAAGTTGGAGTAGGTCCTAGTGTTGAATATGACTTGTGTGCAAACTTTAAGGTCAATTGGACGTGGTTTGATAGGTTTCGACGTCGTTTGTGGAATTTGAAAGTTTAGAAGTTCATTAGACTTGAATCCGGGTGTAATCTGTATTTTTATGTTGTTTGGGGTGATTTAAGGGTTTGACTAAGTTCGTATTGGGTTATAACACTTAATGGTATGTTGGTTGAGGTCCCGGAGGACTCTGGTGTATTTTGGATGCTTAACCGGTTGAAATTGGGACTTAGGTAATTGTTGAGTTTTCTGGTGTTCTGGTATTTTGCACCTGTGGTGGGGAGACCGCAGGTGCGGACCCGCTGTAGAGAACAGGAGGCCACAAATGCGGGCAAGGCCAGGAAGGGCAGGGGGCGCAGGTGCGAGAAAGGATGCGCATATGCGAGCCCACAGATGCGAGGATGGCCAGCAGATGCGAAAAGACAAAGTTTGGGCATTTCCGCAGAAGCGGACGAAGGGCTGCAGAAGCATCTCCGCAGGTGCGAGACCTGGAGCACAGGAGCGAGCCCAGTATTTTTAGTGTCTTCCACAGGTGCGGAAATTTTTGCGCAGGTGCGAAAATAAGGCCGCAGGTGCGAAAGGCCTGGGCAAAACATATAAATACGGGACTTCGAGAGTTTTTACCATTTTCACTATTTTGAACTTAGATTTTGGAGGATTTTGAGAAGGATTTTGAAGTCATTACTCAGGTAAGATCCTTGTGTCCATTTATCTTCAATAATGATGTTTCCCCACTGATTTTCACGTAATTGGTGAGTTTTTGAGGTGAAATTTAGGGGTTTAGGGTTAGGGAAATTGGAGAGTGAATTTTGGAGATTTGGATGACCAAATGGTGTCGGATTTTGACAAATTTGGTATGATTAGACTTGTGAATGAATGGGCTATTGGGTTTTGTGACTTTAGTCAGATTTCGAGACGTGGGCCTAGGGGCTGGGTCGAGCCTATTTCGGATTTTGGCTTATAATTTTATGTTTTTCTTGTGGAATCGATTCCTTTAGCCTATATTAAATCTGGTCCTGAGGGTATGAAACTTTGAATTTTGGTATGATGTGATTATTTTGGAGGTGACGCACATGCTAGGTGATGGGCGTGTGGGCGTGCACCGTGGGGAATTGTGACTTGGTCCGTCCCGTGAGACTGTAAAGTCGAATAGCTTATTGTTAATTACATGTTCCCTCTGTCTTCTAGAAATTTAACTTCCATTCATGTTAAAAACCATGCTTAGGCCATATGATATCACTGTTAGCCACTATTTATTGTCTTGTACTCAGTCACAGTTTTACATGTGTGTCATATCTCTGTTTCGTCATGTTTTCTTGTTGATACTTGATATCATCTCTTTTGGGCTGATATATATGATTTCTGAGAGCACGAGAGGTTGGAGAGGTTAGTGACTAAGATAGGGCATGAGTACCGAGCTGTGAGCTATGTGAGGTATATGGATCGGGTTGCACGCCGCAACGAGCCTGAGGGCTGAATGTATATGGATCGAGTTGTACGCCACAACGAGCCTGAGGGCTGAATATATATGGATCGGGTTGTACACCGTAATGAGCCTTATGGCTACTTATATGATTGGATAGGGGTGCACGTCGCAGTGATATAGCGCTTGGGTTGAAGGAGGCCCTCCAGAGTCGGTACACCCCCAGTGAGCGCAAGTATCTATTGAGTGTGATTATTAAGGGTTGAGAGTCGAGTGTTTGAGCTATTGAGAGCTTGAGTGACTATTACCGTAAGAGGTTGCATTTGTTTCCTTTGTTACTGCACTTAGCTGAATTATGTCATTGTTCTGAACTTCTGGAAAATATTGTATCCGGTTTATCTGAACTTAGTAAATGTACAACTGACTGAACTTATATTGTCAGAATTGAATCATGTTTACTTTCATTGCTGAAATTTCTGAAGTGAACGGTAATTGTATAGCTCGTCACTACTTCTCAATTCCTTATTTATTTTTTTTACTTAATGAGTTGGTTGTAATCACGCTACACCCTGCACTTCATGTGCAGATCCAGACGTATCCGATCACGTAGGACGTTGATCTCATGCGTGGTTGAGTACCGGAGATTCACGAGGTAGCTGCCGGTGTTCGTAGTCCTTGTCTCTCATTTTCTTGTTATCTTTCTTTTCTGTATTGGCATTTAGACACAGACTCTTGTAGACACTATTTCTTAGACTGGTTGTTTAGATACTTATGACTTGGTGAAACCCCGATGTTTGGGGGCTATTTTTCTGCGTTGTATTTTGAGTTTAACTTCTATTTTTATGAAAACTCTGTCATATCAAGTTTTTGGTTTATTTTGTGAAACATTTGAAGTATTTTGAAAAATCGGCTTGCCTAGTATCATAGATAGGCGCCATCACGACAGGTTAGGGTTTTGGGTCGTAACAAGTTGGTATCAGAGCCTAGGTTACATACGTCTCACGAGTTATGAGCAGGTTTAGTAGAGTCTTGCAGATCGTTACGGAGTTGTCTGTACTTATCTTCGAGAGGATGCCGAACCCTTAGCAAACTTCACATTCTTGAATTCTTGTCGTGCAAATCGTTTGATTCTGGTAACTAAATTTCCGTTGTTCTATTCTCTCAGAGATGGTGAGGATGCGTGCTATGAGGCAGGATGGACAGCCACTAGTACCACCAGGCAGGGCCGCGACAGGCCGAGGTCACGGTGGGGGAAGAGGTGCAGCTCGCACTGCAGCTAAGGCAGCACCTGCAGATCCACCAGTTGCCCTAGTTCAGGAACAGGATCCAATTATGGATGAGCATGTTGGACCAGCTAAGGCACCACATGTGCCCATTGTGATTCCAGGCCTTTGGGAGGCCTTAGCTCAGATTCTGACCATATGCACCAGTCTTGCTCAGGCGGTCTCTGTTCTGGCCGCAGCAGCCACTTCTCAGGCAGGAGGAGGTACTCAGACTGCTGCCGCCCGCACATCAGAGCAGGTGGTACAGGGACTCCAGACACCGGGGGTACCACCAGCCCAGTCGGTTGCAATTGCTCAGGACTATGTGGTTCCTGTCATGCCCGATGATGAGCAACATCGATTGGAGAGGTTTGGGATACTCCAACCTCCATCTTTTAGTAGTATAGAGAGAGATAATGCACAAGGCTTCTTGGACAGGTGTCAGAGGATACTCCGTAGAGCAGGTATTCTAGAGACCAGTGGGGTCTCATTCACTACTTTCAGTTCTCTGGGGACGCCTTCAGTTGGTGGGATGCTTACGAGAGGCGTAGGCTAATCGGCGCAACACCCCTTACCTGGCAACAGTTCTCTGTCTATTCCTGGAGAAGTTCGTGCCTCAGTCCAGCAGAGAGGAGTTGCGCATGTATTTTGAGCAGCTTCGCCAGGGTGATATATCTGTGACGCAGTATGAGATGACATTTTCTCAGTTGGCCCGTCATGCTATCTGGTTGGTTCTATGTGGGTCATTTGATCCGCTACTAGATGTCTCTAGTAAGAACTATTAAGAGGATCGATCGAATGCCATTTTCAACTATGTTAACTTAGTTCTTGATACACGAAGAGGTTGAGGAGGAACTAGCGTTTGATCACATCATTGATCAGCCCCAATGACTAATGGACATTACAAGTATCCAGGTTAAAGAGGTGACTGTTATGCCATCAATGACAGGTGCCGAGCGCAATGCTCGTGATGACAGCTTTATGGCCTATTTATATGGGATGATGGATTTGCAGCCTCGGATCGGGGGACGGCCGGCCACTACAGAGGAGAGGGCCATATTGGGTGAGCGATTCCCGCTCAATGCTCATGCTCAGCAGCTGGTTGGGCTTGGTGATGGATACAGACTCCTAGACGATGAGGATGTCAACACACCTTAGCAGTCCGAGGCCGAGCCGGAGCAGTTAGATGATGATGATGATGATGATGATGATGTTGAGGAGGAGGAGGAATCACAAGATGAGGAGTGGGCAGCCTCAGAGGAGGAAGGCAATGACACAGCTTGATCAGGGAGTTTTCCTACACCCTACTCATTTTTTTCGTGTTTTGTTAATTTGTGTATGCACTGAGGACATTGCATGAAATAAGTGTGGGGTGGTATCTTGTAAATATTAGTTTTGTTTTAGTTATATTTTTTTAGTGACAACGTAGCCTATAAAAAAAATTGAAAAACATTGGACTCTTCCCGACGATGGATCTCCTAGACAATTTTCTTGACGGAATTAAGTCTAAAAAACAAAAACCAAAACGATTTTCTTGTAGGCAGTGTAGTAATTCCCCTTGCGTTTTTCTTTGGGCCGTGGTTCTTTTCCAAGGGTTTTTAGTTTAACCGGGTGTAGTTAGTTTTAATTTTTTGGAGTAGAAACCACTGGGCTATGAATTGAATTGCAGCGATATCTCTTGACTGTGTTATGCCTTGAGAATAGTGAGTACTCTGGTTGTGACGCTTAGGATGAGTTTTTGACTCTAGTATAAGTACCTTAAATTGTATATTCTTAAATTTTCTTAACCGCTTCGACTGGAGTGTCGTGATAAAACCAATTCTGAGTGAGTTATGTGCCATGTCTGTGTGAGGTTTGCATGTATTTTATGCATTGCAGTTGATTTCTAGAACTTGCCCCGTGTGTGTGCGAAGTGAAATAGTAGTCTTGTTCAGTTTGGAAAGTGATATAGGCGTTTATTTATTGAGCCAGATATATATAGATTACCCGCCTAAATGTCATATAACGTAGTTAACCCCTTTGAGCCTACAATCCTGTTTCTTTGGTAACCACATTACAAGCCTTACCCTTTGTTTGAATTGACCATATATTTGAACCTTTTTACCTCTCATGAGCACTTGAATTGTGATGAATTAGGTAAAAACTAAAGTGTGGGGTGGTGGCTTGGCTTTTGAGTGGAACAAATGGAATAAGGAGAAAGGTGCACCGTTTTGAAAAAAAAATAAATATATAAATAAAAGCCACTTGGATTGAAAGAAAAAGAAAAAATATACATATAGTTGTATTGTATGAAAAATAATTCTTGATGGTGGTGGCTAGTGATGTAATTGTGCTTAAAGGAGTATGGGGTAATATACATTGAAGTAAAGGTGGAGTTTTGGTTTGACATAAGTATGGGTTGTAGTATTAAAGTATATGTATTAAAGTGCTTAAGGGAGGTGTAGTCACTCATATCCAAATGTATCCTACCCGACCCGCAGCCTACATTAAAACCAATTAAAGTCCTACTTGATCCTAGACTGAATGAGCTCGATTAGTAGAGTATTACACTACGGGCAAGCCTATGGTGCATCATTTGTGGCATATGAATGTTATTTCTGAAAGAGAGTGAAGTTTTCCTATCTTGAGTTCCTACGTTGTTAAAATTCATTGTGTGTGGAACTAAGCTGTTTGTTGAGTGAGGGCACATGATTCATAAAGGAAAGGTAATATCACTGACCTCCATGTTAGAGTAAGTAAGTGAATTGTGAATAAGGCATGGTATTTGTGAGTCAAATCTTGATGTGAGGATATTACATCTTTGTGCTTAGTCTATTTAAAAGATTCATGGTGTGATGAGTTAAGGGAATTTCTTAAAAAGGTCGTGTCTATAAGTGCAGTTTGATTGCTCGAGGATGAGAAATGTTTAAGTGTGGGGTATTGATATGTGGTTATAATTTAATATTTTAGTACATTAATTACCTTGCATTTTATGCGTTTTAATGTTAAATTATACTTTATTTGCGCATAATGAAGTCTATTTTATGTGTAGGTGAATTGAAGATGAAATTAGAGGAAACGAAAGATTTAAAGAATAAAGTGTGCTCGAAAACTGTGGAAAGAAGAAAGAATGCATTAAGCAATGAAAAGATGAAGAAGCTCGCGTAGGAGCAGGCGTGGAAGCTGGCGACGCGAGCCTCTGAGCTCGTGTAGGAGCATGCGTCGCAAAGGGTGAGGCGAGCTCGAGCTCGCGTGGGAGCTGGCGCCGCACATTGTTAGGCAAGGTTCATCTCGTGTGGAGCCTCGCGAGGCATGGTCTGAGGCTCTCTTGCTCTTGATTTTGAAGGCTTATTTCGTCTCCTGGTTTGACTAGGACTTGACCTATGTCGTTTAGGTGTTTCCTACACATATAAATAGACATAAAACACCACTTTTGAAGGAGTGTTTGCAACTAGAGGCAAGAATAGCTCATAGAACACCAGTTGGGAGATAGAATTATCGATTTCTACATTCCTTCATCTTTACTTTGTAATTTATTTATGCAAAATACTTGGGATATTGTTACTATAAGTTTGAGTAGCTAAACTCCTAATCTAGGGTTTTGATGGAACCTATTGGAGGATGATTTTCCTGTTACGTTAATATAGATTTGCCGTAGTATTTTCTCTATTTGTTCAACTACGATATTATTGTGGTTAGTTGAAGAGCTCTCAATCGTCTGTGCCTATTTAGTGTGTATTACTCGGAAGAGAGTGCATATTTAGGTAGTTGTTGAACAACATTACTTCTAAATTATACGAGGGGTCAATACGGAGGGTTTAAAGGTGGGATTAGGTGATCCGAGTGAGCCGTAACTTAATGCTAGCTATCATAATTCGGAAGAATATGTCTAGTAAATTGTGGTAGTTACTCGGGAGAGAATTACGACACTCAGAGAGCTCATGATCGGTAGAGAAAACTTAGGCAAATTTATATGAAATGTAACGGAAAGGATTCTGACAATAGGGGAAATCAGAACCTTAGATCATTCCAATTCTTGTCTACAATCTGTTCGTAGTTAGTTATTAAGTACTGCATTTTCATTACGTATTATTTAGTTAGTAAACATCCAACTTGTTATTTTAGTATTTCTGAATATCGATTGCGTAAATTTGTGCGAGTCTAGTAGCTGTGCTTAATAGATTAATTCCTTGTGGGGTTCGACTCCGTACTTGTTAACCGGAATATATTTGCAACGACCGTTTAATCCTTTTTATAAGGCATAGTTGAGCGTGATCAGTTATAAATTATAAGAAATTGTCCATCTGCTTACTCTTCACAGGATTCTATTCAAGGATACACGGTTGAAAAGTTTTAACAAAAAAAAAATATTGAAAATTATTATGGTGTCATGAATACAAAACCTTGACTCCACCACCACTGTACTGCATAATTATCATTATCATTGTGTCAGTGAGTTATTACAAGCAAAATTCTTAGATAGCGTTTGGACATATAGATTTGATTTGAAAAAAGAGTTTTTAAAGTTGTGATAAAAACTAATTTTTGAAAGTTGAAGTTGTATTTGTATATGTATTTTATTTGAAAAAAAGTTGAAGTTTTGTGAGTGGAAGAAATATTTTCATCAAAAACTGCCCTAAATCAGTTTTGGAAACTTGAATTATGTTTTTCAAAATATGATCATATTTCATAAACAAATAATATTTTTAATTTTTTTGAAAAAAATAAAGATACAATCTATGGTCAAACTGGAGCTTAAAGTATAACAGTTGACCTAAAGACACTTAACTGCGAAAAGCCAGAATTAGAATGGGATTTTTCTCTTGCATGGAAATTTCTATATGTTTTATCAGAAAACAAGAGTTTCTTTTTCAGACAGACATGGCTCGAAATTTAAACAGACATGTGCTTAATTTTTACCTTTTTGTTTTATTGAAATCAACTTCGATTTTGATGAAATTAAAGGTATTATCTTTATCTGATTGATGTTAATATTAAAACCTATAACATTGAATTTTAAACGCTTGATAGTTATGTGGTAGATGTGGCTACTCATGGAGGTGGTGGTTGTCAGTAGTAGATGTGCCGTAAAGGTCGGCGGTGGAGGTGGCCGGTTGATAATTTGAAGGTACGGCAAATTTTTAGGCGGTCTGAGTCCGATGGCCCGGGCCCACGCAAAAGACGTGGGCTATAACACATGAAAATATGAGAATCGGGAGAAATTTTAGTTTTATGACCCTAAAATGCCAAAAAGGAGTAACGGTCATGGTGAGGCGGTAACTATTGTTTCTTTGGTCATTATTGATAGTCCGACAAAATTTTAGGTGGTCTGGGTCTAGTGGCTCAGGCCTAGTGTAGAAGGCGTGGGCTCTAGCACACGAAAATATGGCAATCAGACAGAATTCTAGTTTTATGGCCATATAACATCATAAAACGAGTAACAGTCATGGCGAGGCGGTGACTATTATTCCTTAGGTCATTTTTTATTGTCCGAAAATATTTAGATGGTCCGGGTCTGCTGGCCCGGACCCATGCAGAAGACGTGGGCTATAGCACATGAAAATCTAAAAAATGCGTGAAATTCTAGTTTTATGGACCTAAAACGCCATAAAATGAGGAATGGTCATGGTGAGGAGTTGACTATTATTCCATAGGTCCTTTTTTGATGGTTCGATAAAATCTTAGGCGGTCGGGGTCCGGTAGCCTGGGCCTATGCAAAAGGCGTGGGATATAAGACACGAAAATATAGAAATCAGGCAAAATTCTAATTTTATAGCCCTAAAACGCCATAAAATGATTAATAGTAATGGTGAGGCGGTGATCCAAGGCGGATCAAGGAATTTAAGTGTATGGGTTCCTACCGCAATTTTAAGTCAATATATTACAATAACCGAATTAAAGAACGAATATCAATATCCAACACATATTTAGAAAACAACAAAACACTTAAAGACAACATATGAATATGAACATTATCATTACAATTGTACTCGACAATTTGTCATGTTTTGAAAACGATCAATGATCGCATCATTAGGTACACTTTCAAATACTTCATCCTCTAAACCAACAAGCTTCATTGCACTTATAATATCTTGATCTTTTTTTTTGCAAAGCCATATTTAAATCATATGTAAGTGCCAATACTTTCAACATTAAATGTAACATATACACAAAGTCATGGGATCTTATGTCATCCACTAGACTTTTTTCCATTGATCTCTCATGATAATTTGAACCCTCAATTGCAAGAACTCCAAGTACATAAAAAATTGATGAGAATAACTAATAAAATTACACACTGTCTTGAAACTAGAACCCCACCAAGTATCACCTGCCCTTTGAACTCTAAGTTCTTGATTTAAACCGCTTCCTGTATGAACTTCACCAAGCACTAGTAGTTCCTCTAATTTTTCTGCTTGATTATCTTGAAGCATCTCCCTACGCTTAAAAGAACCCCCAAAAATTTAAAACATTTGCAAGAATATCAAAAAATTATTCGTCCTCAGAATGTTATTTTTTGCAACAGCTACAAGAGTCAATTGCAATTGATGAGCAAAACAATATATGCAAAATGCTCAAGGAGTATCATTCATAATCAAAGTTGTAAGACCATTAATTTCTCCCTGTATGTTACTAGCTCCATCATAACCTTTTCCCCGTATTTGAGATTTACTCAATGAATGTTCCAAAAGTAAAGAATAAATTGCTTCTTTTAATGACTTTGCAGATGTATCTTTAACATGAACAATGCTAAGGAATCGCTCAGTAACTTTACCCTTTTTGTTGACATAATGCAAAACAAACGTAATTTGATCCTTATGAGAGACATCCTTAGACTCATCAACCAATATCCCAAAGTAATCCATGTTCAAGTCTTCAACAATTGCTTTCAGTATTTCTTTCGCACAAGAACACACAATGTTTTTTTGTATATTTGGACAAATCATAATATCATTTTTTGGAGCATTTTCTAACACAACTTTCCTTACATCATCCTTCTTATTTGCATACCACTTTAAGAGATTCAAGAAGTTTTTTCTTCTTGTAGAAGTTTCACGCTCATCATAACCCCAAAAAGACATTCCTTCTTTCAAAAGATACCATGCAACATCAATTGAGGCTATTCAGGCGAACCTGATACTCACTTTTAGTTTTCTCGGATTGCTTATCAAAAAATGTTAAAATAGATTTGTGCTTGATTCGATAAATCTAGCATCATCTTGAAACACCGATTATGAACACTATTCACTTCACCCACATGTGGGTTATGCCTCTCTATACCTTTATTCCAAGCCCTAAAACCATCTTTTGTAAAAGAATCACTTACTTTTTTCCCATATCCTCCTATCTCATTTTTAAACAACTAACAACATAGCAAAATGCTAAATCTTCTTTATGTCATGACCCAAAACCCTAACCCATCCTGATGGTGCCTATCGATGGTACTAGGCAAGCCAATTTTTCAAAATACTTCAAATGTTTCACAAAATAAACCAAAAACTTGATATGACAGAGTTTTCATAAAAATAGGAGTTAAACTCAAAATACAACGCGGAAACATAGCCCCAAATATCGGGGTATCACCAATTCATGAGCATCTAAACAACCAGTCTAAGAAATAGTGTCTACAAGAGTATGTGTCTAAATGCCAATACAGAATAGAAAGATAATAACAAAAGGAGAGACAAGGACTGCGAACGCCGGCAACTACCTCGTGAATCTCTGATACTCAACGGCAACTACCGGATACACCTGGATCTACACATGAAGTGCAGGGTATAGCATGAGTACAACCAACTCAGTAAGTAACAAAAATAAATAAGGAACTGAGAAATAGTGATGAGCTATACAATTACTGTTCACTTCAGAAATTTCAGTAATGAAAGTAAACATGATTCAATTCCGGCAATATAAGTTCAGTTAGTTATACATTTACTAAGTTCAGATAAACCGGATACAATATTTTCCAAAAGTTCAGAACAATGACATAATTCAGCTAAGTGCAGCAACAAAGGAAACAAATGCAACCTCTCAGGGTAACAATCACTCAAGCTCTCAATAGCTCAAACACTCGGCTCTCAGCCCTCAATCATCACACTCAATAGGTACCTTCGCTCACTTGGGGTGTACAGACTCAGGAGGGGCTCCTTCAGCCCGATCCAATCATATAAGTAGCCATAAGGATTGTTGCGGCGTGCAACCCGATCCATATACATTCAGCCCTTAGGCTCGTTGCGGCATGCAACCCGATCCATATACCTCACATAGCTCACAGCTCGGCACTCAGGCCCTATCTCAGTCACTAACCTCTCCAGCCTCTTGGGCTCTCAGAAATCATACAAATTAACCCAAAAGAGATGATAACAAGTATCAACAAGAAAACGGGAGGCAATAGAGATATGACACGCATGTAAAACTATGACTGAGTACAAGACAACAAATAGTGGCTAATTCAAAAAGTACCCGACCACTGCAGGTCCCAACAGTGATATCATATGGCCTAAGCATGGTTTCTAACATGAATGGTAGTCAAATTTCTAGAAGACAGAGGGAACATGTAATTAACACTAAGCTATTCGACTTTACAGTCTCATAGGACGGACCATGTCACAGTCCCCCACGGTGCACGCCCACACGCCCGTCACCTAGCATGTGCGTCACCTCCGAAATAATCACATCATACCAAAATTCGAGGTTTCATACCCTCAGGACCAGATTTAAGACTCTTACTTACCTCAAACCGCGCAAAATCCTA
This sequence comes from Nicotiana otophora, assembly GCA_000715115.1. Taxonomy (NCBI): domain Eukaryota; kingdom Viridiplantae; phylum Streptophyta; class Magnoliopsida; order Solanales; family Solanaceae; genus Nicotiana; species Nicotiana otophora. Next base: position 216,235 of record AWOL01S0006686.1, on the reverse strand, counting down.
CTCTGAAATACCTTTGCCCCTCGAATCGGTCTCCAAATGCCCCGAATCTAGCCACAAGCAGTACGATATAATTAATATAGGCTAAAGGAATCAATTCCACAAGAAAAACACAAAATTATAAGCCAAAATCCGAAATAGGCTCGACCCGGCCCCCGGGCCTACGTCTAGAAATTCGACGAAAGTCACAAAACTTGACAGCCCATTCACTCACAAGTCTAACCATACCACATTTATCAAAATCCGACACCATTTGGTCATCCAAATCCCCAAAATTCACTCTCCAATTTACCTAGCCCTAAACCCCCAAATTTCACCTCAAAAACTCACCAATTACGTGAAAAATCAGTGGGGAAACATCATTATTGAAGATAAATGGACACAAGGAGCTTACCTAAGTAATCAACTCAAAATCATTCTCAAAATCCTCCAAAATTCGAGTTCAAAATAGTGAAAATGGTGAAAAATCTCGAAGTCCCGTATTTATATGTTCTGCCGCGGCCTTATTTCCGCACCTGCGGAACCGCTCCTGTGCAAAAATATCCGCACCTGTGGAACCCACTAAGAACACTAGGCTCGCACCTGCGCTCCAGGTCTCGCACCTGCGGAGTCGCTCCAGGTCTGCGGAAATTCCCAAACTTTCCCTTTTCGCATCTGCGGGCTCGCAGATGCGCATCCTTTCTCGCACCTGCGCCCCCTGCCCTTCCTATCCTTGCCCGCATCTGTGTCCTCCTCTTTGCTTCAGGAAAACTCAACAATTACCTAAGTCCCAATTTCAACCCGTTAAGCATCCGAAACACACCCGAGGCCCTCAGGACCTCAACCAAACATACCAACAAGTCTTATAACCCAATACTAACTTAGTCGAACCCTCAAGTCACCCCAAACAACATAAAAAACACGGATTACACCCGGATTCAAGCATAATAAACTTCTAAATTTCTAAATTCCACAAACGACACCGAAACCTATTAAACCACGTCTGATTGACCTCAAATTTGCACACAAGTCATATTCAACATTATGGATCTACTCCTACTTCTGGAATCAGAATCTGACACCGATATCAAAAGTACACTTCCGGTCAAATTCGCCAAAAATCCAACTTTCGCCAATTCAAGCCTAATCATACTACGGACCTCCAAATCACATTCTGGATTTGCTCCTAAGTCCAAAATCACCTAACGAGGCTAACAGAACCATCAAAATTCAACTCCGATACGTTTACACATATGTCGATATCTGGTCAACGTTTTTCAACTTAATCTTCCAATTAAAATACTAAGTGTCTCAATTCACTCCGACATCACTCCGGACCCAAACCAACCAACCCGGTAAATCATATAACAGTTGTAGAACACAATAGAAGTAGAAAATAAAGAAACAAGGCTACAACTCTCGAGACAACCGGTCGGGTCATCACATCCTCCCCCTCTTAAACAAACGTTCATCCTCGAACGAGTATAGAGACATACCTGAAGTGGTAAAAAGATGAGGATAACATTTGTGTATATCATGCTCGGTCTCCCAAGTCGCCTCCTTGACCGGCTGACACCTCCACTGAACCTTCACAGAAGCAATGTTCTTTGACCTTAGCTTCCGAACCTGCCTATCCAAAATAGCCACGGGCTCCTTAACATAAGATAGATCCTTGTCCAAGTGGACTGAGCCAAAATCCAACACGTGAGACGGATCGCCGTGATACTTCCGGAGCATAGATACATGGAATACTGGGTGAACTCCCGCTAGACTAGGAGGTAAAGAAAGCTCATAAGCAACCTCCCCAACTCACCGCAACACCTCAAAGGGACTAATGAACCTTGGTATTAGCTTGCCCTTCTTCCCAAACCTCATAATGCCCTTCATAGGCGAAATCCAGAGCAAGACCCGCTCAACAACCATTAATGCAATATTGCGAACCTTCCGATCCGCACAACTCTTCTGTCTGGACTGGGCTGTGTGTAGTCTATCCTGAATTACCTTAACCTTCTCCAGAGCATCCTAAACCAAGTCTGTACCCAATAATCTAGCCTCACCCGGCTCTAACCAACCCAGTGGAGACCTACATTGCCTACCATACAGAGCCTCATACGGTGCCATCTGGATGCTCGACTGATAACTTTGGTTGTAAGCAAACTTCGCTAGAGGCAAGAACTGATCCTACGAATCCCCAAAGTCCATCACACATGCACTGAGCATATCCTCTAATATCTGAATAGTGCGCTCGGATTGTCCGTCTGTCTAAGGGTGAAATGTTGTGCTCAACTCCACTCGAGAACTCAACTCATGATGTAGGGCTCTCCAGAATAGTGATGTAAACTATATACCTCGGTTAGAGATGATAGATACCAGTACGCCATGAAGCCTGGCGATCTCGCAGATATATACTCGAGCTGGCTACTCGGAAGAATAGGTAGTTATCACAGGAATGAAATGAGCTGACTTAGTCAGCCTATCCACAACCACCCAAACTGCATCAAACCTCCACTGAGTCCATGGGAGTCCAACAATGAAATCCATAATGATCCGCTCCTACTTCTACTCCGGAATCTCTAGCTTCTGAAGTAACCCACCTGGTCGTTGATGCTCATACTTCATCTACTGGCAATGTAGGCACCGAGCTACATATTCCACTACGTCCTTCTTCATTCTCCTTCACTAGTAATGCTGTCTCATGTCCTGATACAATTTTACGGCACCCGAATGAATAGAATACCGTGAATTGTGAGCCTCCTGGAGAATCAACTCACGCAAACCATCTACATTGGGCAGACATAGACTGCCCTGCATCCTCAATGCACAATCATCCCCAATGGTAACCTTCTTAGCATCACTGTGCTGGACTGCGTCCTTAAGGACAAGTAGATGGGGGTCATCATACTGATGCTCCCTGATACGATCATAAAGAGAAGACCGAGAGACCACACAAGCCAATACTCGGCTAAGCTCAGAAATATCCAATCTAACAAACTAGCTAGCCAAGTCCTGAAAATTCAACGCCAATGGACTCCCTGCTGTTGGAAGATATGCTAAGCTCCCCAAACTCTCCGCCTGGTGACTCAAGGAATCAGCCACCACATTGGACTTCCCAGGATGCTACAAAATGGTGATATCATAGTCCTTAAGAAGCTACAACCACCTCCGCTGACGCAAGTTAAGATCCTTATGTTTGAAAAGATGCTGCAAAATCTGATGATAAGTGTAAATCTCACAATGGACCCCGTACAAATAGTGCCGCCAAATCTTCAAGGCGTGAACAATAGCTGTTAACTCAAGGTCATGGACAGGATAGTTCTTCTTATGGGGCTTCAACTGGCGCGAAGCATAAGCAATCACTATACCCTCTTGTATCAAAACACACCCAATACCGATCCGCGAGGCATCACAATACACTGTGCAAGAACCAGAAGCTGATGGTAGAACTAGAACTGGAGCCGTAGTCAAAGAAATCTTGAGCTTCTCAAAGCTCTCCTCGCACTCATTCGACCACCTGAAAGGAGCACCCTTTTGGGTAAATTTAGTCAAGGGCGATGCAATAGATGAGAAACCCTCCACAAAACAACAGTAATAACCAGCCAAACCGAGAAAACTCCAAATCTCCGTGACTGAGGATGGTCTGGGCCAACTCTGAACCGCCTCTATCTTCTTTAGATCTACCTGAATACCCTCATTGGACACCACGTGCCCCAAGAACGCCACTGAACTGAGCCAAAACTCATACTTGGAGAACTTTGCATAAAGCTTCTCCACCCTCAACCGCTGTAACACAATTCTCAAATGTTGGGTATGCTCCTCCTGGCTATGAGAGTACACCCGGATGTCATCAATGAATACAATAACGAAAGAGTCAAGATAAGGCTGAAACATACTGTTTATCAGATGCATGAACGTTGCTGGAGCATTGGTCAGCACAAAAGACATCACAAGGAACTCATAATGACCATATCGGGTCCTGAAAGATGTCTTAAGAATATCTGAGTCCCGAATCTTTAGCTGGTGATACCCCGACCTTAAATCAATCTTGGAGAACACCATCGCTCCCTGAACTTGGTCAAACAAATCATCAATACGTGGCAAAGGATACTTGTTCTTGATTGTGACCTTGTTCAACTGCCTGTAATCAATGCACATTCTCATAGTACCATCCTTCTTATTTACAACTAGAATTGGTGCACCCCAAGGTGACACGCTAGGCTGGATAAACCCCTTATTAAGGAGTTCCTGAAGTTGTTTCTTCAATTCCTTCAACTCCGCCGGTGCCATATGATATGGTGGAATAGAAATGGGTTGAGTTCCCGGCACCAAATCAATATTGAAGTCAATATCCCTATCAGGCGGCATGCTCGAAAGGTCTGCATGAAAACACATTCAGAAAATCTCGCACCACCGAAACAGAATCAATAGCAGGGGTCTCTGCACTAATATCCCTCACAAAGGCCAAATAAGATAGACAACCCTTCTCAACCATCCGCTGAGCCTTCAAGTATGAAATCACTCTACGGGGAACATAGTCTATAGAGCCGCTCCAATCATCCTCGGCAACCTCGGCATCGCTAACGTCACCGTCTTAGTATGACAATCTAGAACATCATGACATGGAGACAACCAACCCATACCCAAAATCACATCATAATCGACCATGCTAAGCAACAAGAGATCTACTTTGGTCTCTAGACTCCCAATAATCACCACACATGACCGATATACACGGTCCACAATAATAGTATTGCCCACTAGAGTGGATACATGAACAAATAAAACTAGAGACTCATGGGGCATAGCCAGATAATGAGTAAAATACGAGGACACATATGAATAAGTAGAACCAGGGTCAAATAATACAGAGGCATCTCTATGGAAAACTAAGACAATACCTGTAATCACAGCATCCGAAGCAATGGCATCTGGTCTAGCAGGGAGGGAATAGAAACGGGCCTGGCTGCCCCCTAATCGGCCTCCTCCTCTCGGGCGGCCCCTAGCTGACTAAGCACCATCCCGAGCTAGCTGAGCGGATGCTGAAGAAACTGGTGCTGATGTCATAGACTGGCTCCTCTGCTAAGATGGACCTCCCACTAGGTGGGGACACTGCCTCCTCATGTGACCAAACTCTCCACACTCATAGAAACTCCCTGGTGCTGGTGCTAGGGACTGAAGGGAGCCTCGAGCACCGGGATAGATGGTAGAAGGACCTGGCATAGACGAGCCCTGACCTGATGGAGCACGGGACGAACTCTGAGATGGGAGAGCACAGAGAGATGAATGGCCCAACTGATAACTGTGTGAATCATGGCCAGATGATGCAGCACGATGAACTGCACGAGCCGTCTGAGCATGTCTGAAAGGAGGACCCCTACCGTGGTGGAACTGACCCCCAGAAGGAACACCGCTAAATCAACCCCCCCTCCCGACGAAGCCTCTTGGCCTCCCTCTAAACCAGCTCCTGGCTACGAACCATCTCAATCTCACGATAAATGTCGACAACCTCATCAAAAGTAGCACCATACACTCTTTCTCTAGTCATAAGCAATCACAACTAAAAAGTGAGGCCATCTATGAACCTCCTGATCCTCTCCCTGTTTGTGGTTCCCGTCATAAGGAAATATAGCACACATGTCCTCTCACGGCTAATAAGTGTGTCATGATTGCAAGGTAGGAGCCGTGTATTAATCAGTTTCAGCCATACTTGAGCCTCTGCCCTCATCTTCTTCTTGGGGAATTTCCTGTGCCGATTTGTTTTCTTATCCCGAACCCAAGCTGCCAAAGAATTGATGCCACAAAGAGTGTGTCTCAGCTCTCGATATGTAGTACGGGCGATGAAGTAGTCCAATGGCTCCTTAGGAACATCTGGAGCGCATAAGAAATTACATATTGCCGTTACTGAAAAATCTATCAACCGTCCAAGAATCGGCACCAGCTGTTCATGATCCTTTGGATCAAACCCAGCATAGAATTCCCGAACTAGATTGAGATTTATATCCCCTGTATTTTTGAACACATAACTCAACCCCAAATCATAGATGCCTCTCCAAATCTCTTGGTACTTTGCTTGCAGGCGACGCTCATGAATAACAGCTTCTGAATGTACATGGTTTGGCCAATAGCGCCTGTACCAATCCTTAGTGTGTGGGGGTATGGTTTTGAGTCCAAACTCCCATTGTCCTTGAGGTTGTGGACAAGTGGCTACTATAGCTGCCACAGCTTGCAGTCCTTCACCTTGATTGGAAGTAGCTTCCCCCCCCCCCCCCCCTTTTTTT
>AWOL01S0006686.1:179476-209452 GCA_000715115.1 Nicotiana otophora | reverse complement strand
CCCCCCCCTTTTTTTTCTCTTCTTCGGGGGAGGTACGGAGGTAGCCTTAGCTTTAGATGGAGCAGTGGATGTGGCTTTGCCTTTACCAGTGTTTATTCTTGGAGGCATATTCGTACCTACAAAAGAAAGCATGAATAAGTTTAAGATGCATTGCAATATGTCAAAATATGGTCTTGCCATCCCACACTTAAGAGTTTAACACATGATTTTCAACAATTTTCGAGGTTACTCAGATTTCACCTCATATTTTCTTAGCATGAGAATCAAGAAATGACACATGGGTGCTTCCTCCAATTTCGAAGCATCGGGCTATCAGTGAGCTACCCCACACTTAAGATTTTAAAGTGGTGCACGACTACATAGCACTAGTCTGATAATCCCGGAGACTCGGGCTCCAATGGGGACAAAGAATGCCTTTGAGTCATTATAACAAACACTTAGCATGCACTAGTGCCGTGGGAGTGCTTGTAGGGGTGAGGGATTGCCTCACCCTCCCAAATCGGCTTGGGAGTTCCGTACTACCACTTGTTCACACAATAGCAACACCATTCCTATGGGGTTCATGGGGTTGGGACACACAAACACATTGTTACAATGAAGAACAACCCCAAATTTTGTGTCTAATGTCATGCATTCACCCAACTTGAAATTTCCCAAAGACAGGAGATAGAAATCATACCTTAGATGCTTAAGAGGATGGATTTGCCTTTGAATTGCTGTTGCAAATGAAGGAAATAGCATAAGATTGCTTGTCTTCAATGGGGTTGTGAGGAAGAGGGTTTGGCAGTGTTTTTGCGTGAGTGTGTTTTGTGAAGAGTGAGGTTTGGGCGTTTAGGGTTAAAATAAATAAGCCAAAAATAATACTTACCTAGCTACGCGTGCTTGCTGCCTCGCCTTACCCCTCGCGAGAAGAGCTCCAACGCGAGCTCTTGGGCTTGCGATGCATCACCTAACGCCAGATGCCCCTCGCTTTATCCCTCACGAGGCGAGCTCCCACGTCAGATGCACCTCGCCTTACCCCTTGCAAGGCGAGCTCCCACGCGAGCTTTCCATCAAGTGACGCGAGACCTAATGCCTGGCCCAGCTCACTGGGGACTAAGCGATGCGCAGTGCACTGTACAACTTGCTGAAATTACCTGCAAATATGTTAGTACCTAAAAACAAAAAGAAAAATTCTAACTACACTAAAAATCAACTACAAATTGGGTTGCCTCCCAACAAGCGCCTTAGTTAATGTCACAGCATGACGAATACAACATTACAATGGGTTGCCTCTCATGAAGTACCTGATTTAATGTTGCGGCACGACGCAGACAATCGACTTAAGGCTCGCTCAACATTGGTAGCTCTAGCAAATGAGTCACTGACACTACTTTCGTGTCATCTATGCCCAAATAATATTTTAACCTATGCTCATTGACTCTGAACTTGCGAGAGCCATCTTCTGAAGCAATCTCTATGGCTCCGGTGGGATGAATCTCTAGCACACGACCATATTAACTTCAATTTACCCGGAACAACCTCAATCTCGAATTGAATAATAATACCATGTCTCCCGGCTTGCAATTTCACTCAAGAATGTTTTTGTCATGCACCAATTTTATTCTTTCCTTGTATAACCTCGTACTCTCAAAAGCATGGTACCGAAACTCGTCAAGTTCATGCAGCGCTTTGACTCTACTAGTTCCAGCGGCCTCCATATCCAGATTTAATTATCGCAATGCCCAGAAGTCTTTATGCTCTAATTCCACTGGTAAGTGACATGCCTTTCCAAACACCAATTTATACGGTGACATACCAATCAGAGTTTTGAATGTAGTGCGGTAAGCCCATAGTGCATCATCCAATTTTCTCACCCAATCAGTTCGAGTAGCATTTACAGCTTTGGTCAAAACGCTCTTGATTTCTCTGTTTGACACCTCGACTTACTCACTTGTTTGGGGGTGATATGGAGTAGCAACTTTACGGCGAATGCCATATTTCTCCAACAACTTTGCAAAGGCTCGGTTGCAGAAGTGGGTGCCCCAATCACTGATGATAGCTCTTGGATTTCCAAATCCGGTGAAGATGTTCTTTCTCAGAAAACTAATAACTGCCTTCGCGTCATTTGTTGGAAGTGCCACGGCTTCTACCCATTTCGAGATATAGTCCACCGCTACAAGTATGTATTTGTTATTATATGAGCTGACAAATGGTCCCATAAAGTCGATCCCCATACATCGAATACTTCCAGCTCTTGAATTGGGTCCAAGGGCATCTCATGTCGATGGGAAATATTCCCCTTCCGTTAGCACTCATCACACCTTTTCACCCAGAATTGTGCATATTTAAACAATGTCGGCCAATAAAAACCTGACTCCAACACTTTAGCCAAAGTCCTTACACCTCCAAAATGTCCTCCATACGGTGAATCATGACATGCCTGCAAAATAGAAGATTGATCTATCTCAGGAATGCATCTCCGGATCATGTTATCAAGACAAATCCTGAACAAATATGGTTCATCCCAGATATACATGCGACAATCACAAAAAACCTTTTTCTTTTTCATGGAAGGCAAGTCATAGAGAACAATACCGCTTGCCATGTAATTTGCAATATCTGCATACCATGGTCTAGCCTCGAGGCTCATTGCTAAGAGTTGTTCATATCTGGGAAAGTCTCCATGATCTCCTCCGCCTAAACCTTCTTTTCTGCTCCTTCAAGCCTGGATAAATGATCAACAACATGGTTTTCTGTTCCCTTTCGGTCCCGAATTTCTAAGTCAAACTCTTGTAGCAGTAGCGCCCATTTTCTCAATTAGGTACTTGAGGGCAGCATGGTCAGTGTAAATAATTACCTTTGAGCCTATCAAGTATGACCTGAATTTATCAAATGTGAACACCACAGCTAGCATCTCTTTCTCTATCACTGTGTAGTTCAGTTGGGCGCCGCTCAAGGTTCCACTTGCATAGTATATCGGATGCATGACTTTATCTTTTCACTGCCCAAGAACTACTCCCACAGCATAGTCGCTTGCATCACACATCAGCTCGAAAGATTGCCCCCAGTCGGGGGCCACTATGATTGGTGGTCACTAGTTTCTTCTTCAACTCCTCAAATGCTACCCTGCAGTCATCAGAAAATACAAAAGGGTGATCTTTTTCAAGCAGTTTACACAAGGGGTTAGAAATTTTGGAGAAATCTTTTATAAACCATCTGTAGAAACTGGCGTGGCCAAGGAAACTTCTTATTGCTTTGACGGAAGTGGGGTGGTAGCTTTTCTATCACATCAACATTTTCACGATCCACCTGAATGCCCTTGCTTGACACTAGGTGCCCCAAGACTATACCTTCTTGTACCATGAAGTGGCACTTTTCCCAATTGAGCACTAGATTAGTCTCCACATATCTTTTCAGCACTCTTTTTAGATTCTTTAGGCAATCATCGAATGAGTCTCCCACCACTGAGATATCATCCATGAAGACCTCCATTGTGTCTTCTACCATATATGTGAAAATTGCTATCATGCACCTTTGAAATATGGTGGGTGCGTTGCATAGGCTGAACGGCATTTTTCGGAAAGCGTAAATGATATATGGACAGGTGAATGATGTTTTCTCTCTATCTTCCGGGGCAATAGAGATCTGATTATACCCCGAGTATCCATCCAGAAAGCAGAAGTGGGACCTCCCAGCCAATCTATCTAGCATCTGATCAATGAACGGCAAGGGAAAGTGGTCTTTTCGGGTGGCCTTGTTCAATCTTCTGTAGTCCATACAAATTCGCCATCCTGTGACTGTTCTTGTTGAGATTAGCTCGTTGTTCTCATTTTGCACAACAGTCATTCCACCTTTCTTTGGCACACATTGAACTGAGCTAATCCAACTGCTATCGAATATGGGGAAATGATTCCCGTATCTAACAACTTTATCACCTTTTTTTTCATGACTTCTTTCATGTTGGGGTTCAACCTTCTTTGATGTTCTCTGGAAGGTTTGTGGCCATCTTCCAGTAAAATCTTATGCATACAGAAGGCCGGGCTGATACCCTTAATGTCTGCAATGGTCCGACCAATTGCAGTTTTGTACTCTACCAATACCTACAAAAGTTGTTCTTCCTGCACATCTAACAAACCAGATAAGATAATAACAGGTAAACTAGAGTTGGGTTGTAACTACCCGGCTAGTCGTTTTGAGTATCACAACCCCATTTCCCTATTTACTGCTCAAATTATACTTTACAGTTATTGTGTGACTTGCCGGGGTAATTGGTTCGGGTCCGGTGAGGTTTTGGAATGAATTGGAATACTTAGTTCCAATGTTTAAAGCTTAAGTTAAGATAGTGACCGGATGTCGACTTATGTGAAAACGACCCCGGAATGGAATTTTGATGATTCCAATAGCTCCGTATGGTGATTTTGGACTTAGGAGTGTGTCCGAAAAATTATTTGGAGGTCCGTAGTGGAATTTGGCTTGAATTGCCGAAAGTTGAATTTTTGGAAAGTTTGACCGGGGTTTGACTTTTTAATATTGGGGTCGAAATCTGATTACGGAAATTTTAATAGGTCCGTAATGTGAAATGTGACTTGTGTGCAAAATTTGAGGTCAATCGGACGTGACTTGATAGGTTTCGGTGTCGTTTGTAGAATTTGGAAATTTGGAAATTTATTATGCTTGAATCCATGTGTAGTTCTTTTTTTGAGGTTGTTAGGTATGATTTGAGGCCTCGAGTAGGTCCGTGTTATGTTAAGTAACTTGTTGGTATATTCAGACGGGGACCCAAGGACCTCGGGTGAGTTTCGGATGGTTAACGAATTGATTTTTGAATTTGGAAGACTGCTGAAACTGAAGCCTTCTGGTGTAATCGCACATGCGGAAAAGTATTCGTAAGTGCGAGCAGAGGTGCGCAGGTGCAGAAGATGCTTCGCAGGTGCGGAATCGCACCTGCGCCAGAAGGAGCGCAGATGCGGGCAGAGGGCTGTGAGGTATTGGTCGTAGATGCGAGGGGAAATTCCGCACCTGCGTGAGCGCATATACGGACGGATGCGCACAGAAACAGAAACTGGGCAGGCGAGTAGAGTCCGCAAATGCGACATTTTGCTTGCACAAGCGGATGCGTAGGTGCGCAAATCGTTTCCGCAGATGCGGAAATCGCTGGGCGAGAACCTTAAAATTCGAGGGTTTAACATTTGCACCCATTTTCGAATTTTGGAGCTCGGGTTGGGCAATTTTTGGAGAGGAAATTTTCCACATAACTTGGGGTAAGTGTTCTGAACTCCCTTGTGATTATATTCCATGAATTTAGCTTCTTTTTTTGTGTAAGATTATTGAATCTTCAAGAGAAATAGAAGGAAATTTCTATAATGTCACAAAATGAATTTTTCAAGTTTGAATACCGATTTGGTGTTGGATTTGAGTGAAATTTATATGGTTGAACTTGTAATTGGATGGGTTGTCGTATTTTGTGAGTTCGTCAGATTTCGAGACGTGTCCCCACGAGTATTTTGGGGTGCAATTTCGGATTTTTTGGAAAATATTAGTATTTATTATATGAAATTAATTTCTATAATTTTTGTGGGCTGAATCAAATTAATTGTTACTAGATTCGAGCCGTTTGGAAGTTAATGCGTGCAGAATGGAATTTCTGGAGCATTGCCTAGCTTGCTCGACATTGGATTTGGCTTGTTCGAGGTAAGCAACTCTTCTAATCTTGGAGTTGAGGGTATGAACCCTGAATATATGTATTTTGAGAATTGTTGGGAGGTGACGCACATTGTAGGTAACGGGCGTTTGGGCGTGCACTATAAAAATTGTGACATAATTATTTCTGTGATAGTTAAATAATTTTGGCATTTTCCATGCGGTTTTATGAGTTAAAGAAATTGAGCTGAGAAGCATATTAAAAATCATGTTGAGGCTATGTGCCAGTATTATTGGGACCCACAGAGGTCATATTACTGTGAATTTATGTGTTAAATTAAAATTCATACTCAGTCATATTCATGTCATTGCATATCATATCTCAGTCTCTGTTTTTATGTATTAATACATCATATCATCATTTTTGGGCTATTTTTCATGACATGGTGAGCCCAAGAGACTAGAGAGATTGATGACTAAGTGAGGCCGAGGGCCTGATTTGTGAGTATATGTATGGGATCGGGCTGCATGCCGCAGCATGTTGCATATTTATGGGATCGGGCTGCATGCCGCAGCATATTGCATATTTATGGGATCGGGTTGCAAGCCACAGCATGTTTTATATAGGCCGAGGGCCTGAGTGATTTATGCCATGATTTGGCTTGATATAGTGCTTGGGCTGAAAGAGCCCCTCCGGAGTTTGTACACACCCCTAGTGAGCGCAGGTACCTACTGAATGCGAGTGCTGAGTGACTGTGAGGCATGAGTGATTGTGAGGTATACCTGAGTGGCAAGAGTGATTGTAAGGTATGCCCGAGTGGCAAGAGTGATTGTGAGGTATACCCGAGTGGCATGAGTGACTGTGAGGTTTTTTCGATGGGCTGTATATGATTGATGTTCTGCCCGAGGGGTTGTTTATGATTTTATCACTGAGTTGCATCACATTGGCATGCACACATGACATACATGCATAGAGATGTATTTCCTCGTGTTGTACTGCATCACATCATTCATGATTTTTCACACATTTTTGACAGATGGGCATAGTGATGCATTTGGTTTTACACGGGTTATATCGAAGGAAAATGAAACATCTTATTTATTATTGACAAGATTTTGGGAGAAATTTATTATTTTCAAACTATTCATAATTTTGGCAACTACGGCAAAAGATTTGAGTTTTCACTGATGGATTTGAGAGGAAGAACTATTATTTTTTAAATCATGATTTGGCTGAGCATTTTATCTCTGAGTTACTTCTGGTATTATTTGCTTTATGTTGTTATGGACTGTTGTGGACTATTGGTTTTGGACTCGACCTTGGTGGAAGCTCGTCACTACTTTCAACATATGGCTAGGTTTGTTACTTACTCAGTACATGGGGTCGGTTGTACTGATACTACACCTCTGCACATTTCGTGCAGATGTTGATCAACTGCTTCAGTTATAACTTGTAGATTTGGACTCATATATCCGATAATGTCCCTACGAGTGGAATTTATGGCTCGATGAGCAGTGGAATGTCCTTGTGATGAGTACGATGTAACTGCGGGATGTGTTAAGATGATTTGAATGTGACGAGAAGCGTTTCTGTGAAATGTAAAGGAAAGGCCATTGGGTGCTTGATTTTCGTTTTGATGTGACGTACAGTCTCGAGTACGAATGTTTTGAAGGATCTTTCACATTGTTAAATTTTTGGACAGACTAAATTCTCGTGTCTTGTTAATAAGTTTGGACTTGGAAAGATTTAGTGATTGCGTAAAAATTGTGGCTGCAAAAATATATAACAAGATGCCAATTTGAGGCTAGGGAGGTGGGTTATCTCCTGGAGAGTAATCTACGTATGTGTGTTCCTTGTAATGTGAGTGGAGGGTTTCTTTTCTTCCAGTGGGGTGTGTGTGTGGAGAGTTAAATTTGAATCTGGCTGAGAAAGTTGACTTGAGTGTCAAGAGAAGGATTGCGAGCTTAGCAGATGATTTGGGGTTATATTTTTATGGTTGGCGTTATATGAGCTTGAGAAGAATTTTTGGTTGAACTGACGGAAGTATTAGGGCAGTAGTAGAGTATGGATATTGTGTGTTATGGAGTGATTAAATTTATATCTTTGAGCTAAATGGGGGAGCCTGCTGCAGACGGCTTAATTTCATGGTTATATATTAAATTTTAGTTTTGGTCTGAGGCATGCTTGTGAATTAGTTATGACTTGCAGAGATGGAGTTCGAGAATGACTTGAATAAACGAATTCTTGGATACGGGTGATATTATACTTTATGAGTATGTGAAAATCATGGGGTGAGTGAGTTGTTATTTTCAAAATATGTAGTATGCACGGAGTATGAATTTGATTGGGGGTATTAGAGTAGAGTTACTTCTTTGAGTGTTGTTGTGCTAATGGGGCACGTTTCTTTTGACCCATTTGGGCGGTGCATTTAGATTTGAGCAAAGTGGGTGACTCCCGAGAAAAATTCTAGTGGGTTTGAGAATTTATATAGCAATTGAGAATTTTTCCGGACTTGTGTATGGATAAAACCTGAGATTTACACTGGATGGTGCCTGGACTTGCGGAAATTCTATATGATGATTCTATGTTTTAGTATAAGGAGGGTAGGAGAACAATTTCAAATTCACATAAGGTATTTTCAGAGTGAGTGTTACAATTTTGGTATTTTTGAAGGGGCTTAAGAAGAATACATTTGCTTATGGGCCGTAGGGCATTGTGGTTCCATGCTAGGTTTGTGGGTTGAGCCGTGGCTAAAGGTCGTGGTGTTTAGCAAAGTGAAGTCTTAATCTGAAGACAGATTCGGAAGAAACTTGGAGAATATAAGACAAACGGGTAGTAGATTGGATCAGTATGGTAATGAATACGATCGGTTCTTTGGGTGCTTATGATGTGGGGGTTTTCTGCAGGTGCTTTGTGGCAATACACCTGGGCTTGACGACCTTTGTGGCTTGGTTGATTTAGAGAGATTCAACCCCGATGGCCTGATTATGTGCAAATGAATTTCAAAGCATTCTCGAGGTTTTGTACCACAGTTTGAGATGGGTATTTTCCTATTGGTCTGAGAACCATGTTGAGTATTGTGATTTAATACCGGATGGGATCAAATGGAAGGCTTATGGCTGATCAGGTATGTATTTTACTTGTGACTCAGAATGATTATGAGGTTCTCGTATTTTTCAAATTATGGCATGATAGATGCGGTGTGTTGTGTGGGATTAAGGTTGGCGTGTGCAAGGTCACGGTTTAGCCTTGAAAGGGAGGTCATAAATTCTTAGAGGCATGAATAGTTGTCGATGTTTAGATGAATGCTATAACTATTTGGTATTGCGTGAGTAGAGTGTACATTTTAGAAGACGCACTATGTTTTGAATTATGGATATTTCATAGGTATTGCGGCATTTTTCCTGGTTGATCGACTGCTGATGTTCAAATTTTGCTTTGTGGCACAGAAGAATTATAGAAGTTTTCCTCGTAGGATGATCGTGTAATGGAGAAGTGTTAGACATTCAGGCGGTGGAGTTGAGATCAGATATGGTGATTCGTGTGTTCTATGGATTTGGAGATTGGAAAATTCCCACGAGTAGATTGTTTCATGGTTGTGGACCATAAAAAAAACGTAGCCAAGGTTAGTCAGAAGATAGTATGTCTGGTGGTTCAATTATTGTGGACCTTCGGAGGGTTATTTGTCTATTTGTGGGTGACCAGAATTGATTTGGGGTCCATAGGTAGGCCCAATTAAGATGTGTATTCTATACCGAGTCGGGATAGTTAGCTCCATACTACTATTATTGAGGGACGTGCCATTCGGTTGATGTTGAACTTATTCGTGTTCTAAAATGATCTGTGAATTACTCCTTTATGCTATGAGGAGTTGTGATCCATTGGTTATGTGCACAGATGGTGCGGTTCTATTTGAGCTTTATAGTAAAATTTGAGCGTGATGAGTATTTGGGTATTGCATGATCGATTGCGTAATGATTATGTTCTTTCAGGTTTTGTGTGGCATTTTTGTCATTTGCCTCTCTGTGGTTATTGATTTTGAGCGGGGTGGCTCGAGGTATATATTATGGACCAACGTTTGGATGGGGTCACGCATTGCAGCGGAGTTATGTTAAGGTATGAACCTTGTGTTATGATCCGGTGATGGTTCTACGGTGTATGATGAATTTTCAGCATTTCGTTGTGGTGGTACTTGTTAATCTGGCGGGGCAGTTCTCTCATTTGAGTCATTTTTCATGACTGAGTACATTTGAATTGTTGCGTATTGGTGCACTGATGGCACGGGTTGTGGCTCTAAGTTATATTGGTGCGGCATGTCTGTGGAAATAGATGTGTTTAGTAATATAAGGTCATTGGACCAAGAATGAGTACTATCAGGTTTGATTACGGTATGTTCGGAAGGATAATATTGAAAGTCGGCTTAGAAAGCAATTTGTGGTTCTGATTGGGGGAAGAGAGCTCCGTGACTTGTTGATCTGGTAAGTGGTCATGAAATTTCGCGTGTTTCTTTTATCATCAACAATGTACGAAGGATTGTGGATGAGGTTTGGTTCGATATGGGTTTAATACTAGTATGCGGTTGGTTTTGGAGTAGTCACTACAATCAAGAATGGTGCTACGAGCATGCGAGTTGTATAATATGTTAGTTGATTATATCCGTGGTTATAGTTATAGCTCGATGCAACTTGTTCGGACTTATACGGTGTGTAAATGTAAGATTTGTGTCTTGAAAATAATTCTAAAGGTTAGAAATTAAACTCCAAGGTTTATGGGCTAAGGTTAAATTAATGATTTTAAGTTGCATCGTGTAGTCAAGCCTATGTGGGATAGGGTGACGTGGGTTCACCCCCGGGTACGTGTGTGGTAAGATGGAACAGTGGTTTGATGGCTTGGAAACAACTCTTGGCACGTTCGAGGACGAAAGAATATTTAAGTGGGAGAGAATGTAATGACCCGGCCAGTCGTTTTGAGTATCACAACCCCATTTCACCATTTACTGCTCAAATTGTACTTTACAGTTGTTGTGTGACTTGTCGGGGTAATTGGTTCGGGTCCGGTGACGTTTTGGAATGAATTGGAACATTTAGTTCCAAGGTTTAAAGCTTAAGTTAAGATAGTGACCGGATGTCGACTTACGTGTAAACGACCCCGGAATGAACTTTGGATGATTCCAATAGCTCCGTATGGTGATTTTGGACTTAGGAGCATGTCCGAAAAATTATTTGGAGGTTCGTAGTGGAATTTGGCTTGAATTGCCGAAAGTTGAATTTTTGGGAAGTTTGACCGAGGGTTTGACTTTTAGATATCGAGGTCGGAATCCGATTCAAGAAATTTGAATAGGTCCGTAATGTAAAATGTGGCTTATGTGCAAAAGTTGAGGTCAATCGGACGTGATATGATAGGTTTCGGCGTCGTTTGTAGAATTTGGAAATTTGGAAATTTATTAGGCTTGAATCCGTGTGTAGTTCGTATTTTTGAGGTTGTTAGGTATGAATTGAGGCCTCGAGTAGGTCTGTGTTATGTTATGGAACTTGTTGGTATGTTCGGACGGGGACCCGAGGGCCTAGGGTGAGTTTTGAATGGTTAACGGATTGATTTTTGAATTTGGAAGACTGCTGGAACTGAAGCCTTCTGGTGTAATCGCACCTGCGGAAAAGTAGTCGCAGGTGCGAGCTCGCAAGTGCGAGCAGAGGTGCGCTGAAGCGAGGTGCCAGGTGCAAAAGATGCTTCGCAGGTACGGAATCGCACCTGCGCGAGAAGGAGCGCAGATGCGGGCAGAGGGCTGTGAGGCATTGGTCGTAGGTGTGAGGGAAAATTCTGCACCTGCGTGAGCGCATATACTGACGGATGCGTGCAAAAGCAGAAACTGGGCAGGCGAGTGGAGTCCGCAAATGCGACGTTTTGCTCGCACAAGCGGATGCGCAGGTGCGCAAATCTTGTCCGCAAATGCAGAAATCGCCGGAGCAGAACCTTAAAATTCGAGGGTTCAATATTTGCACCCATTTTCGGATTTTGGAGCTCGGGTTGGGCGATTTGTGGAGAGGAAATTTTTCACACAACTTGGGGTAAGTGTTCTTAACTCTCTTGTGATTATATTCCATGAATTTATCTTTATTTTTGGTGTAAGATTATTGAATCTTTAAGAGAAATAGAAGGAAATTTCTATAAAGTCACAAAACGAATTTTTCAAGTTTGAATACCGATTTGGTGTTGGATTTGAGTGAAATTGGTATGGTTGAACTTGTAATTGGATAGGTTGTCGTATTTTATGAGTTTCGTCGGATTTCGAGACATGGGCCCCACGAGTGATTTGGAGTGCAATTTCGGATGTTTTTGGAAAATATTAGTATTTTTGATATGGAATTAATTTCTATAATTTTGGTGGGCTGAATCAAATTAATTGTTACTAGATTCGAGCCATTTGGAAGTTAATGCGCGCAGAATGGAATTTCTGGAGCATTGCCTAGCTTGCTCGACATTGGATTTGGCTTGTTCGAGGTAAGCAACTCTTCTAAGTGACGGGCATGTGGGCGTGCACTATAGAAATTGTGACATAATTATTTATGTGGAATTTTATAGTTAAATAATCTTGGAATTTTTCATGCGGTTTTATGAGTTAAAGAAATTGAGCTAAAAAGCATATTAAAAATCATGTTGAGGCTACGTGCTAGTATTATTGGGACCCACAGAGGTCATATTGCTGTGAATTATTGTGTTAAATTAAAATTCATACTCAGTCATATTGATTTCATTGCATATCATATCTCAGTCTCTATTGCTATGTATTAATACATCATATCATCATTTTTGGGCTATTTTTCATGACATGCTGAGCCCGAGAGACTGAAGAGATTGATGACTAAGTGAGGCCGAGGGCCTGATTTGTGAGTATATTTATGGGATCGGGCTGCAAGCCGCAGCATGTAGCATATTTATGGGATCGGACTACACGCCGCAGCATGTTGCATATTTATGGGATCGGGTTGCACGCCGCAGCATGTTTGATATAGGCCGAGGGCCTGAGTGATTTATACCATGATTTGGCTTGATATAGCGCTTGGGATGAAAGAGCCCCTCCGGAGTTTGTACACACCCTCAGTGAGCGCAGGTACCTACTGAGTGCGAGTGCCGAGTGCTGAGTGACTGTGAGGCATGAGTGATTGTGAGGTATACCCGAGTGGCAAGAGTGATTATAAGGTATGCCCAAGTGGCAAGAGTGATTGTGAGGTATACCCGAGTGGCATGAGTGACTGTGAGGTTTGCCCAAAGGGCTGTATATGAGTGATGTTCTGCCCGAGGGGTTGTTTATGATCTTATCATTGAGTTGCATCGCATTGGCATGCACACATGACATACAGGCATAGAGATGCTTTTCCTCGTGTTGTACTGCATCACATCATTCATGATTTTTCACACATTTTTTACAGATGGCCATAGTGATGCATTTGTTTTTACATGGGTTATCTGGAAGGAAAATGAAACATCTTATTTATTATTGACAAGATTTTGGGAGAAATTTATTATTTTCAAACTATTCATATTTTTGGAAACTCCGACAAAAGATTTGAGTTTTCACTGATGGATTTGAGAGGAAGAACTATTATTTTTGAAATCATGATTTGGCTGAGCATTTTATCTTTGAGTTACTTCTGGTATTATTTGTTTTATGTTGTTATGGACTGTTGTGGACTATTGGTTTTGGACCCGAACTTGGTGGAAGCTCGTCACTACTTTCAACATATGGATAGGTTTGTTACTTACTCAGTACATGGGGTAGGTTGTACTGATACTACACATCTGCACATTTCGTGCAGATGTTGGCTGTTGTTGTTGATGTGCTCTATGGTTGCGGGATTTGAAGATGTACCTGCGTTCATATTGTAGCTGCCTCTTGTTCAGGGTAGCCTTAGATTTGTAAAAGCTCTATTTATGTTTTATTCAAACAGACTATGTATTTATTTCATTTCCTCTTTGTATACTCTATTCTTAGAAGCTCATGATTTGTACTACCAGTTCTTGTGGGATGTATAAGATTAAGATCTTTACTCACTTAAATTGATTTAATAATTATTATTGGAATTGGACATTTGGTAATTAGCTTACCTAACGGGTTGGGTTAGGTGCCATCACGACTAGTTGGATTTTGGGTCGTGAATTGGGTCCCAAGAAAGCATACCTGAGATGAGGTGGTAGCAATTTCAGTTCCAACTGTGGTGGCTCTTCGATCGATAGCTTAGCTGGAGGAGTCTTTCTTTCTTCTAAGTGCAAAGACTCAATTTCGAGCTCTCTTTTCCGAACCCTTGGCCTTCAAGAGCCAGCACCCACTCCGCCAAGTCCTTTCCTTTTACTTCTTCTAAGTTCGTGAGACAGGCTGTTAGAGGGTCTTTAGCGTTCAGAGTCTCATCTTCCTCCTCCAAAATTACATCCATAGCTTCTATTAGAGAGCAGTTAGCAAATTCACTTGGTCGCCGCATAGACTTCTACACATTGAATGTTATCTCTTCAACATTCAGTCTCATTTTTAGCTCTCCAGTTTCACAATCAATCAATGCTCTCCTAGTGTCCAAGAATGGTCTTCCCAAAATTACGGGAATCTCCTCGTCAACCCGACAGTCCAGAATGACAAAATCTGCTGGAAACACAAACTTTCCAACTTGTACTACTACATCATCAAGGATACCCGATGGCCTCTTCACTGTCCGGTCGGCTAGCTGTAGTAACATGGATGTGGGTATTACTCTTCTAGTGCCTAACCTTTTGTAGATAGCCAATGGCATCAAGTTTATGCTTGCCCCCAAATCACACAATGCTTTAGCAAAAGCATAGTTCCCTATTGTGCATGGGATTGTGAAACTCCCTAGGTCTGACAACTTCTCAGCTATGGGTCTCGTCACGACAGCACTACATGTCTGGGTTAGGGTAACAGTGGCCAAGTCTTGGAAGTCGAACTTGCAAGACATCAAATCCTTCATCATTTTGGCATACCCAGGCATCTCCCTCAAGGCATTAATCAGTGGAATGTTTACCTGGATTTGTTTCAACATCTCCATGAATTTCTTATACTGCTCATCCTTTTGATATTTGGCCAATCTCTATGGGAATGGTACTAGAGGTCGCCTCCTTCTGGTGATTTGAGTCTTATCCTGTTCAGGCACTGCTTCTACTGTCGTTTCTTGTGCTACCTCAGTCTCCTTCGCAACCTCTTTTTCTTTGCTTGTGCTCTCTTGTGCATGTTGTATCATCACCTCAATTAACCCTGTTGAATCATCTACCTCAATGGGTATTGGCACAAGTGTTTCAGTTGGTCGGCTTTCGCGAGCAATTTCTTGCTCTAAATCTAGGTCTCTACCATTTCTTAGACTCACTGCCATCAGCTGTTTCGGGCCCTACTATTTTAGATTGACTTTTGTGTCTGTCAGTAACGTCCTTTGGGGGCGATTATTCAGAGCCATTGATATCCGTCCTAATTGAATCTCAATGCCTTTTATCGTTGATTCATGTGCGTCCACTCTCTCTTGCATTTTACCATTAGACCCAATCATTTGTTGCAATATTCCTTTAATTTTAGACAACCCATCTTCTTATCTCACTATTTGTTGTTGTTGAGGCTGTTGATAGGCTAGCTGTTGATTTTGATGGTTGTATCCCTGTTGCCTTTGGTAGGGCACAACTTGACCTTGAGGTCGCATAGCTCTAGGATTGCTGCTATTATTGTACTGTTGTTGTGCTGGTCTGTATTGTTGATTCTGTTACCCCCAATTCTGACCACCTTGCCTTTGTCCTCCATAGTTGGCCACATAGTTCATATCTTCCTGATAGTGCTGGTTGTTACTTTCCGCACTCCAAGAGCATACATATGGTTAGTTAATGCATGGTGTGCATAAGCCCCCATTAATCGCGTCAACTATGTGTACCGCTACTTCTGGCCTGATTCATCGATTATTTTGGTGAGGATACTCATTTGTGTCATCAGAGTGGCCATATTTTCGGCTATGGAGTTGTTTGGTCCAAATCCACTGAGTGAACTACAGGAGTGATCGTAGAGTCTCTTGTCATCCATCCTGAGTTTTGAGCCATTTTATCAAGTAGGATCTTGCATTCTCTGAATGATTTGCTCAAAAATGCTCCACCTGTTGAAGCATTAACATTGGCCTTTAAGTTGTCTGCCAATCCTATGTAGAACCTCTTCCCCAACATCTGATCTGGAATGCCATGATGATGACACTTATCCAGCATACACTTGAACCTCTCCCACGTTTCTTGTACTGTTTCTATTGGTCTCTGCTTGTAGCTCAATATCTCATCAATTTGTTTGGCAGTCTTATTTGGTGGGTAGAACTTGTTCAAAAATTGCTTGACTAATTCCTCCCAAGTAGTGATGGAGTTTATGAGGAGTGAATTAAGCCAAGTCTGAGCCTCTCCCATCATCGAGAATGGAAACAATAACAGCTTTATTGCTTCCGGTGTCACATTAGTTTGCCTTTGCATGACACATAATGACAGGAAATTTTTCAGATGCTGCTGAGGATCTTCAATGTAAGACCCTGAGAACAGTCCCTTGTTCTGCAACAAATATAGCATGTTGTTTGTGATTTGAAATGATTCCTCTTGTATCTGAGGGTCTGCAATTGCGGTTGCCAGATTTTTGACGGTGGGTTGTGCCCAATCATACAATGCTGCTTCTGGAACAAGAGGTACCACACCCTGATTGTTCGGGTCATTTGCATTGTTTCTGTTGTTTAGATTTTCTATTATGTCATCCATGTCTAGTTCGATTTGTTTTGTTGAGTTCTATTGTTGTTTGCCCTTCTTGTTTGCACGATCTAGTGCCTTGAAAATTTTTCTCAGGGTCTGATAATACTTCGAACAATTAACCAGTTCTTGAAGAGTTTCTAGGCATGCACATGTAAAACCCGAGACTACAAATGTTAAAATTTCAATGTATTTAGTTTAGAAATGAAGAAAATTGACTACACTAAGAATTCTAGCACTTCTTTTAGCTGCAATTAATAACACCGTTAATTCTCCGGCAACGGCGCCAAAATTTGATCACGCCCAACTATACCTTATAAAAAGGACTAAGCGGTCGTTGCAAATATATTCCAGTTAACAAGTCCAAAATCGAATCCCACAGGGAATGAACCTATTAAGCACAACTACTAGACTCGCACAAATTCACGCAATCAATATTCAGAAATATTAAAATAACAAGTTAGACGTTTACTAACTAAATAGCATGTAATGAAAATGCAGTACTTAATAACTAACTACGAACAGGTTGTAGACAAGAATTGGAATGATCTAAGATTCGGATTTCCCCTATTGTCGGAATTCTTTTCGCTATGTTTTCTATAAATTTGTCTAAGTTTTCTCTACTGATCATGAGCTCTCTGAGTATCGTAATTCTCTCCCGAGTAACTACCATAATTTACTAGACATATTCATTCGAATTAGGTAGCTAGCACTAAGTTACGGTTCACTCGGATCGCACCAAGGTTTCGTTATTTCTAATCCCACCTTTAAACTATCCGTATTGATCCCTCATATACTTTAAGAGTGATGTTGTCTAACAACTACCTAAATATGTACTCTCTTCCGAGTAATACACACTAAATAGACACAGACGATTGAGACCTCTTCAACCAACCACAATAATAATATAGTTGAACAAATAGGGAAAATACTACGGCAAATCTATATTAACGTAACCGGAAAATCATCCTCCAATAGGTTCCATCAAAACCCTAGATTAGGAGTTTAGCTACTCATACTCATAGTAACTATATCCCAAGTAATTTGCATAAATAAATTACAAAGTAAAGATGAAGAAATGTAGAAATCGATGATTCTATCTCCCAACTAGTGTTCCACGAGCTATTCTTGCCTCTGGTCGCAAAAACTCCTTCAAAAGTGGTGTTTTATGTCTATTTATATGTGTAAGAAAAGACCTAA
Source organism: Nicotiana otophora (assembly GCA_000715115.1). Classification (NCBI taxonomy): domain Eukaryota; kingdom Viridiplantae; phylum Streptophyta; class Magnoliopsida; order Solanales; family Solanaceae; genus Nicotiana; species Nicotiana otophora. Next base: position 191,877 of record AWOL01S0006686.1, on the reverse strand, counting down.
ACGACATAGGTCAAGTCCTAGTCAAACCAGAAAATGAAATAAGCCTTCAAAATCTGGAGTAAGCGCGCCTCAGACAATGCCTCGCGAGGCTCCACGCGAGATGAACCTCGCCTAACACTGTGCGGCGCCAGCTCCCACACGAGCTCGAGCTCGCCTCACCCTTCACGGCGCCTGCTCCTATGCGAGCTCAGAGGCTCGCGTCGTTAGCTTCCACGCGAGATCAAAGGGTCGCCTCGCGAGCTTCTTCATCTTTTCACTTCTTAATGCATTTTTTCTTCTTTCCACAGTTTTCGAGCACACTTTATTCTTTAAATCTTTCTTTTGCTCTAATTTCATCTCCAATTCACCTACACATAAAACAGATTCCATTACATGCAAATAAAGTGTAGTTTAACATTAAAGCACATAAAATGCAAGGTAATTAATGTACTGAAATATGAAATTATAGTCACACATCAATAACCTAGCTCGTAGCTTGCATCTCTAGAAAATTCATAAATTGAGTTATTTGTAGACAAGAGAATATCGCATTAATTTGTAGCACTGTGTGTTCATATATATACAGCGGTCTGAGTTATTCGAGTTGTTTTCTAGTCATTAATGACGTTATATATATATAATATTACAGTAATATGACTTCAAACTCGATGAAATATTTTATCCCTATAGTGCTCCCCATCTGCTTCACTTTGGCTCGGTATGAAATTTAAGAAAAGATAAGATTGGTAAGGAGGAAAACTTAAATTTAAATTATTTTCAAGTATAAAAATATGTTATTCTTTTTGAAATAGACTAATAAATAAAGTGTGTCAAATAAACAAAACAGACACAGACTTAAATTTAAAAAAATCATATCTTGGTGGCCTCAATTGTAAAAACCTTACTCACACATAGTAGTTTTTACATCAAACTAATAGCATAAACTTCTCACTCTTTATATATATACTCAATTAATCACTTAACCACGGTAAATTGGTATGTTTTGACGTAAGTTTTTACCTTGTCCTCGAATCCCCACCTTATATTCAAAAGTTTCCTATGTCGTGTCGAATTAATTCGTACCAGCTTGCTGATATTTGTGTTCATAGGCCGTACGTAGCATGTGGAGAAAGAACTTAAGTAGGGAAATTCGAGTATATTCCAATACTCTAAAACATTTCTAAGCTTAAAAATTTAAAATATGTGAAAATAGAAAAACTATGTGAAAAATAGAAACGCGTTGCAGACTCTTTGACTACTTATACAGGCAGAGGTAAGGCCAACATTTGAAATTTACGGGCAACAATTTTAATTCTTTTAATTTATTGGATTCTTAATTAATACTCTCTTTATACCTATTTATGTGATGCAGTTCGACACCATCCTATTTCAAGGTCATTGCGTATAATTTTTTGAGTTTTTAAGCCGAATACAGTATAGGGTTTAAACCAAAAGTCCATTAAGTTTGACCTTAACCTAAACTCTAGTTCCACCTCTACAACCGCATGCACGTACTATCAGAGGCGAAGCTAGGATTTAAAGTGTATGGGTTCTAAATTATAAGAAAATATGATGATCTAAAACTAATATATAATAACAAGCTGACTAAAGAATGAGTATCGATATCTAATATATATTAAAGGTAACGAACCAGACAAACACAATATATGAATATAAACATTATCATTTCAATTGAACTCGACTACTTATCATGTTTTGAAAACGATCAATGATCGCATCATTAGGTACACTTTCAAATACTCCATCCTCTATATAACAAACTAAATAATCATTCAAAAAGTCATCACCAATTCTGCTTCGCAAGTCATTTTTAATAAACTTCATTGAGGAAAAAGCCCTTTGGACCGTTGCAGTAGCCACGGGTAATATCAAACTTAGCTTCACAAGAAAATAAATAAGTCCCCATGTCTTGTGAATATTTGTTTTAACCAATGTATTCGAGAGATTGCCAAGCCCTTTCAAGTTAGAGAATGCATTGTCCATTTCTCGAACATAGTCAATATAGTTGTCAAGCTCAAAACTAAGATCTTCAAGCTTAGAAGCAGTGAACTCATTTTGATAATATGTAGCAAGTTTCATAATCTTGTTTTTATCATAATTTGCAAAAGAATCATCGGGACTCAAACTAACCATACCAAGAAGCAGATCAGTATTCACTTCACTAAAACGATTGTTAAGCTCCGAAAGTTGCAAATCAATAGCGGCACAAAAACCTTCTACATGCAAATGATGAGAATATGTAACAGTTGAGCTTTTACGCTTCAATTTTACAAGACCGTACTTCTCGTCCATTTTTGGGATCATAATACCATTCTTATCACAAAACGAAGAGACATCTTCTAACAAAGAATTCCATTTAGATTCCCTCATTGTTTGCAATTTCCTCTTTGTAAAATGAACAAGTTTCATAGCATTAACAATATCTTAATCTTTTCTTTGTAGAGCCATATTCAAATCATATGTAATTGCCATTATTTTTAACATCAAATGTAATATATACACAAACTCATAAGATCTTATATCTTCCACTAGACTTTTTGCCAGTGCTTTCTCCTGATAATTTGAACCCTCATTTGCAAGAACTCCAAGTACATAAATAATTGATGAGAATAAAGATATAAAGTTGCGCAATGTCTTAAAGTGAGATCCCCAACGGGTATCACCTGGTCTTTGAAGCCCAAGTTCTTAATTTAATCCACTTCCTGTATGAACTTCACCAAACACTAATAACTCATCTAATTTTTCAGCTTGATCATCTTTAAGCATCTCCCTACGCTTATAAGAACCTCCAACAACATTCAAAACATTAGCAAGAATGTCAAAAAAATTATGTATATTATGGTGTTTCTTTGCAACAGCTACAAGAGTCAATTGCAATTGATGAGCAAAGCAATATACGCAATATGCCGAAGGATTATCTTTCAGAATCAAAGCTTTAAGACCATTAATTTCTCCTTGCATGTTACTAGCTCCATCATACCCTTGTCCCCGTATTAAAGATGAACTCAATGAATGTTGTAAAAGCAAAGAATTTATTGCTTTTTGTAATGCATGTGCAGTTCTATCTTTAACATGAACAAGACCAAGGAACCGCTCAATAAGTTCACCCTCTTTGTTGACATAGCGCAGCACAAAAGCCATTTGTTCCTTATGAGAGACATCTTTAGACTCATCAACTAATATCCCAAAAAAATCCTCATTCAAGTCTTCAATAATTACTTTTGCTGTTTCTTCTGCACAAGAATTTATAATATCTTTTTGAATATCAGGAGAAGTCATGGTATTATTTTTTGGGGCTTTTTCTAATACCACATTTTTCACATCTTCCTTCCTATCCGTATACCATTTTAAAAGATCTAAAAATGGCCTCTTCTTGTAGAAGTTACACTTTCATCATGGCCCCGAAAAGGCATTCCTTCTTTCAAAAGATACTTTATGACATCAATTGAAGCGTTCAAGCGAACTCGATGTTCACTATTAATTTTTTCAGATTGCTTGTCCAAAGATGTTAGAATAGATTGTGCTTGATTGATTAAATCTAGTATCATCTTGAAACATCGATTATGAATACTATTCACATCACCCACGTGTGATTTAAGCCTTTCTAAACCTTTATTCCAACCTCTAAAACCATTTGTTGTGAAAGCATCACCTACTTTTTTTCCTATATCCTCCAATCTCATTTTTAAACAAGTGACAACATAATAAAATGTTGCATCTTGTTTAATGCTATATTCTAACCATTGAGAACATGAAGTTTTAAACTATTCAGGAATAAATTGATGCATTATTCCTCCAAAATCTCTTTTTGGAATGACAAAACCACGAGGTTGACAAGGTCCATTTTGTATATAATTTCTCCTTACTCTGTCACGTAAATTAGGTGGATATGCTGAAATTGGTTTTCTTTCAGCGGGATCGGGATCATAATCCAACACTTTATCCGATGCTTGGGAAGGATTAATATTGTTACTAATAACTGGACATAGTGAACTTGACAAAGGAGAGCTAGAAGAAGATGCAGAAGCTTGAGCTTTGTAAAAACTCGTGATCATATCGACTTTTTCTAGAAGACCCTAAAAATTACAAAATAAAATTACACTTCAAGACCCTAAAAATTACAAAATAAAATTACACCCAAAAGTTGGTCTCACTAAGAAATTAAAAACAGGAAAGTAGGACCACATACCTTGTGTGTTGATTTGTCGGAAAATCTAAGTTTGTACTTTTGGAAAGTACAAAAGCACAAATTGACAAAGAGAATGAAGTTCAAAATGTGGGACAACTCTAGAATCAAAGATTAAAAATCAGATTTTGTATAAATTGTCAAATATAAAATATAAGAGGAAAACATGAAGAGAAAAAATCAGGAAAGAGGAATTGAAGAAGAAAGAAGGGTCTAACTTCTAAGAGAGTAAGAGCATACACAACGAGAACTTGAGGGCATCCGGCTCCGGCAGAGGGTTGTAGCAGCGATCAAATCATCAAAAGACTGACAGGCAAAGAAATCTAACTTTTTGATTTGAGAATTAGAAAGACAGAAGGTGTGTTGGCACTTGGCTGTTTTTGTTTAAAATGAACTGTTTATTAGAAAGAGAAAACGCTTTATGTTTTATGTATTAAAAAGAATAAATTTTAGTCTAAAGTAAGTCAAAAAGTGTCCTTTGGAGTTGTTTGAGAATTACATCGTCGGTAGTTTGTGCTTTTTGAAATTCTTTTTGTAGTTGTTCGAGAATTACATTGTCCTTAATTTGTATTTTCTGATATTGTTTTTGTAAAAAACAATTGTGCTTTCTGATATTTTTTTTTGTAAAAAATAATAAAATAGCACACTGCTTCGAGCGGCATTCGAACCCACATGTTCTCTGCGCGAACCAAGAACTCTTACCATTGAATCCAAGCCTCTTTTGTTACTGGATTCGGCAAGATATATTTATATAGAAACAGTAAATTTTTCAATACAATTACAGGGTCTCGAAAAAAGTCACTGAGTTCGCCCGAACCCGCACCCTCTACTGTAGCTCCTCCCCTGCGTACCACCACTAGGGGCGTATTCAGCTCTTTAATACCTAATTTATCTGAATTCGATACTTTTAACGCGGAACATAAATTTGGGTATAAAAGTTCACAAATATTTGATTGAACTCATAATTTTAACAATATAATGGGTTCAATACTAAAAATCTTAAAGGTTGAACCCATAAAATTTAAATTATAAATTCGCAAAACGCTACTGTATCTAATACCCTCATGTTCAATGAACTATATACCTACCAAACTAAAGGGCTAGCTCATAGGTAATTTGGCAAATTGTCCTTATATACATAGTCTAGCCTTTTTCCCATCCAATCAGTGAAGGAATTAGAAATAAATGGATGCACATGTTAAATGACTTTCTGCATACCCTTTTTTATGTTATTAAATTTGTTTTAATATATTGATAGAGATTTGCTAATATTAGTTTTCAATCACTCACACACACTCTCTCCCTCTTTCACACACACAGAGAAAAAGAATTTGGGAGAAGCTGTTCGCACATTAATTTATGATCTCTGCGGACTCTCTAAAATATTGTCGTATCTGTATCGGATCCTTCAAAAATGCACTACCTTTGGAGGATCCGACACGGCGACATTTTCGGAGAGCCGAACAACATAGTTTATGATACATTAAATCTACATGTCCTCGATGTTTACCCCAAAACTACTAGCATTAATTTTTAAAAATAACTTTTCCAAAACAAAATTTCCACCCATCAAACAAATACTCTACTAAAAACCATTTCGTATATATGGAAAATAAAATTTTCATGAAAAATGATTTTCATCGTACGCTCAAAGTAGTATAGTGAAGTTTTCCTTGTCCTTCTCCTTATAAGCTAGATTATCCACGTTTTTTCTTTTCTGTAACTCCTCCCTGCAATCGATTAATCTTTCTCCGTACCGTTTCAATATTATCAGATTCTCCGAAGGGACTAGACACAAATTACATATATCTACAACTACACGTTTATCAATTGGAATTATCTGTAACCCTACTTTCCATGCAATAGCTAGAGCTAAAAGCCAAAGACATCACACAAAAAATAAAAAGACTCTATACTTACCCCAAGCTAAGCAAGAAAATGTCATCTATATAAAGAGAACCCTTAGCATAATTCAAAGCAAATCATATATCCTCTTAACCTTACATCCCAAAAATACCAAAGAAGAGAAAAAGAAAATTAAAGAATGTTGAAGCCTCAGCTTCATCAAACATCACAATCTATAAAAACCCTAATCCCATGGAGTACTACTAAATCATTTGTTTCAGGAGAAATCTTGGCCTCTTTTCCCATCAATATTTTAAATAAAAACCTTAGACAAAATCCAGAGAAGAATTTTAGGGTTCATTATTATGCTGCAAATAGCACAAAAGCTGTGCTTAGTTCTACTGAGAAATCTACTAGTGTTAAAGCAGTGGTAACTGTCCAAAAAACTGTTGGAGGCACTAACTTAGCTTTAACAAGGGGACTTGATGATATTGGTGATTTGCTTGGTAAATCACTCCTTTTGGAGATTGTTGCTGCTGAGCTTGATCCTAGTAAGTGCTCTCTTTTTCCAAATTTTTTTCCCGGTATACAGGTTGGAACGAGGGGCAGATCCAGAGTTTAAACTCATGAATTTAATCAATTTTAAAGTTTTTAGTATTAAACTCATTGACTTTTGAAACAGATATCTATGCTAGCTTAAAAGATAGGAGTATTGCGGTTCAATAGAACTCGGCCCGTTCAAAAGTAATAAAGATTTGGATTTAAAAAAACAGAAGTACCAAGATGATAATTTTAAAAAAATTCAAAAATTAAAGGACATGCATTAGGCAGTATGGGCTATGCATTGCTAGATGTAAAATTAGTTTGAAATTCAAACAAAGACTTAATTAATGACACTACATACAACTTGTACCAATATTATTTGTGATGAATATATAATGAAAATATGAAATAAACAAGTTAGTAAGAATACATAAAATTTTAATATGAAAGGAACCTCTCCCTTTTCCGTTCCTTTTTAATCTTTTAGTCAATGAATAAATTACTGCAATTGGGAAGTGGTTTGAGGGTGTTTTTTAAAAAAGAAAGTTCTTTTTTCCACTGTCAAATTCAATCAAAATACGAGTCTATATATTTTTCACAAAGTTTTTTTTGAAACGGAAAATCAATTTTATTCCTCTTGTTTTATTTTACGTGAACTTGTTTGATTGAGCACAGAGACTAAGAAAATAATAAGGAACTTCTACTCTTTATTATATTATGAGATTTATATGACTAAAAAATTAGTATTATTAAGGATAAAATCAGAAGTTTAAATTTAAGTTATTTCCAAATATTAAAAAAAAATCATTTTTCTTTTTCTTAAACAGACTAGCACGTTATATATTTCTACAGAATCAATTTGAGGCATTATATATCTTTAATATCCTCCCGTACATAGCACGTTATAGGGTTAACAAGTCGGTTGAAGATAAAAGTTTGTTTACCACCTCATCTTATTTTAAAAAAAAAACATAATCATGCAAAAGGCCATTCAATCTCTTTTATGCTAGTTTCTTGCTTTATAATTGTTCAAGTTCTTCCTCATTTGTTCGCTACAAAAAAAAGTAAAAATTAACTATGAAATTTGTCATTAATCTATTACTCCCTAAATAGCCCGTAGCTGATAAGAGTTTTTGGTAATCCGTCGTTGAATTGGTTTAGCGACGGAAATATGTTGTTTATGTTGTTTATGTTGTTTAGCAACATCCGCACCGACATTAATTCCAGTTTTTTCTTGTATCTTAATTACTAATATAATTTCCTCTCTTGTTTTGCGACTTTTATATTTAATTTTTTTCTTTTTGTAATTGTTATTCTTTGAATATTTTTTTCTTTTAAGCTTCCTTTTGTTGGAGCTATCGCTTTTTTAATGACTCGAACACACAACTTTAGGATTGTAGATGGGGGATCTGACCATCCGAGAAATCACTCTTGTCGATATTCTTTGAATATTATTAATTATTTTGTTCTCTATTCATCTTTTAAAGATGCTGGAACAGAAAAACCAAGCATTAAAACGTTTGCACATCGTGGACGAGATGTGGATGGTGACACACATTATGAGGCTGATTTTGTAATTCCTGAAAACTTTGGGGAGGTTGGAGCAGTTTTAGTAGAAAATGAGCACCACAAAGAAATGTATGTCAAGAATATAGTAATTGATGGCTTTCCCCATGGCATAGTTCATATTACTTGCAATTCTTGGGTTCACTCCAAATTTGATAATCCTGAGAAAAGGATTTTCTTCACCAACAAGGTTTGCCAAAAATTCCCTCTTCATTTATGCTTTTGTTTTTTAATTTTACCCAAAATAATTACTATCCTATTATTTTTTTGGAAAAAGAGTAATGATATTTTCTCATATTAGCCTAATTATAAGTATTAAAGGGCAGTCCGATGCACTAAGCTCCCACTATGCGCGGAGTCTGGGGAAGAGTCAGAATACAAAGGTCTATTGTACGCAGCTATATCTTGCATTTCTACAAGAGGTTGTTTTCACGGCTCGAACCCGTGACCTGCTGATCACCTGGCAGCAACTTTATCAACTTTATCTTTTACATATATTTCGTGATTTAGACATGATTTCTTCGTCAAGAATAAGAAATAGCTGGTTGATTTCCGTAGTGGATAGGAATATGATCTAACTATAGAAGAATGGATTCAAGTTATATTTTCCAGGTAACTGCTCAATGCTTATAATCAAATGCGGACCCAGAATTTTACGGGACGGGAAATATTATTCTGCTCAATCAATACCCCCTAAATGCTTTTATTGTTCAGGGTACCAACTGCTTTAAATTAACCATTCTCAAGGTATATATGTATATGTATATATATATATATATATATAGGATTTTGGCCGAAGTTTACGGGGTCCGGTGACCCCTCACCCATACACATGGGTCCGTCTCTGCTTATAATAGAAATTTACTTGTAACTATTTTATAATTAGCGACTTAATTGTATAACCTTAATAAAACTCAGTAAAATTATCGTATCTTAGAATAAACAGTTTAAAGTACCCTATGAATCTTTGCTAATCACTATGATGTGTTTTACCTTCTTTTCTTCAAAAACTAAAAAGAATCTAATAATCACGTCCACATCCATATTTCACCATCCCAATTTCGTTAGTACCGAACCACATAGGGATAGCATGATACACTAAACTTTCTCTATGCATGATATCGGGGAAAGAGTTATACCGCACCGGCTCTTATGTACACAATTTTGTTATGCATTTTTACAAAAAATTATTTTTGCAACTTATAATATCCTGATCATTAAAACAATCTTATAGTTGGGTCAAGCTCCCTTTTTGTACAAGACCACATATACTAACCTAGAACATTGTAGTGGTCCATTCCATATACAATGTTTTTGTTACATCTCACTAGACAAATGTATTAAAAAAAGTATATTGTGGACCTAGTGGTCCTATTAATTGCATTTAATTATTATTACACAAACACTGGCTGCTCTTCTTGTGTACTACATTTCTTCTAGCAACATGTCTTTTGTCTAATGGGTACACAACAACATGCATGCAGTTAATTATCCAACGTTAAAAATAGTCTACTGACATTTAGGTAACTCCTAGGACTCATACGAGAAAAAAGAAAGAGACTAGACAAACCAGTAATTTCGGATACATTACTGGGCGGGGCAGTCCGGTACACTAAGCTTTCACTGTGTGCGGGATTTGAGAAGGGTCGGACCATAAGAATCTATTTTACGCAGTCTTACTCTGCATTTCTATAAGAGGTTGTTTTCACGGTTTGAACATATGACCTCCTGGTCACATGACAGTAATTTTACCAATCGTAGGGACGATTTGATAGTCAAGAGATTACAAATTTAGTGCATTACGTGTATTTGATTTCAATAATTTCTTTATTGCAAAATCTTTTCTAATTCCCTCTTTTATTTCCATATTGATACACAGTCATATCTACCATCTCAAACACCAAGTGCAATTAAGAGATTAAGAGATAGAGAACTTGTAATAATGAGAGGTGATGGATTTGGACAACGTAAACAATTCGAGAGAGTATATGATTATGATGTATACAATGATATTGGAGATCCTGATGCAAGTGATGATACTAGGAGACCAGTACTTGGTGGTAAAGAGTTCCCTTATCCTAGAAGATGCAGAACGGGTGGCCCACGAAGCGAGAAAGGTACTTCCGACGTTTCAATTTATATGACACAGTTTTTTAAAAAATAATTCGTGTCATTTTTCTTAGAATAGACCAAAAAGAAAAGAGTGTAACCGAATTTAGGACAAAAGGAGTACATACTGTTTTTAAATAGACTTGAACTTATACTCTACAATAACAATGTAAATAATTTTTATATTATTATGCTATTTTCTGATTGTTTGTCGTATTGTCCAGATGGTAATTTTACTTATTATGGGTAATTATCCGTGGTTATCTTTTAAGTGACATGATAATATGAAATTTTTATTAAGTATATAGAAGTTAAACTTTGATTGAATCTTGATTATATACATTAACAGTGTATAATAACATGTTACCATAGTTTGCATGTCACCAAACTGCTTGTAAAAAACATTATCTATGAGTGTACTGTAATATCCAATAGCAAGTTAGTTATCGTTTTTACCGGACTATCACGTAATGCTTATCATATAAATATATGTAATCATCTTATAACTGATCAGATTATGTACATATTTTTCACACCGTCAGTACATAATTCTTTTTCTAAGTTTTTTCTTGATATGATAGTGTAAAAATTCAATAGTTTCCAATGATTAAAAATTAAACTCAGAATTGAATTTTATACTACTCATTTTGTGGTTGCATTGCAGATCCATTATCTGAATCAAAGAGTACCTTTGCATATGTACCAAGAGATGAATCATTCTCAGAACCGAAGGACTTATCATTCAGAGGCAACACCCTGTACTCAGTTCTACACGCGGTGGTGCCGGCGTTGAAGTCCGCCATCAATACGGACGACGGATTTCCACATTTTCCGGCCATTGACTCACTGTTCAACGTCGGAGTAGACCTTTCACCCCTTAACGATAAAAGTAGCCTGTTCAATATCATACCAAGACTCATTAAGGCCATTTCTGATACCCAAAAAGATGTCTTGCTCTTTGAAACCCCTGAATTGCTTCAAAGTAAGTCCCCATTGTTGCTCGGATACATCAAAAATTCATAAATCAAAATATTATATCGAGAATATTGCTCGGATCCTCCAAAATGATATCACGTCCATCTGAATCTTCCAACAATGCATAATATATCTGTTGAAAATAAAAAAAATAAAAAAACCAGAAGTAATTTTATTGCACCTTTGGTAAAGTTCTTGTAAAAATCTAAGTTAAATATTTTCAACTTTATTGCAGGGGACAAGTTTTCTTGGTTTAAAGATGTGGAATTTGCTCGTCAAACCTTAGCTGGTTTGAACCCATATAGTATACGCTTGGTCACGGTGTGATCCCTTAGTTATTTTTATTTCATTTTATCATACTGTATTACTTAATTATTGTTTTAGTGCTGATCAACCCTTTTTTTTTCTTGTTATAGAAAGATTATTGCTCGTTAAATAGGTCGTTTATAAATCAAGGCATACATTATGGTTAAAAGATCAAATTATCGATAGAAACACATAATTAAAAGGGATTTTTACACAAATAGCCGGCCGGATTCGTTTAGTTTTCCTAATCAGTATACATAGGTTATACATAAATTATATATATATATATTAAATATGAGTTATACATATAATATATATTCGCCGGTTATTTTTAGTATAAACAGTTGAGTGAATGACTATTTATGTTAATTCTTTGAACTAAAATACTTCATGAAAAAACAGGAATGGCCATTGAAGAGCAAGCTAGACCCTGAGATATATGGACCTCCTGAATCAGCAATCACAAAAGAGCTAATTGAGCTAGAAATTGCAGGATTCATGACTGTTGAAGAGGTATATATAAACAAATCCTTTGTTTTTTATAAAAAAAAATTATTATGAGAAAAACACATATTTTATATTTTCATTGTGGACACACGTATATTCTGTCAGGCCAACGGTTGACGGAAGTGCACAAATAATCATTCTTAGGGTTGTTATTTAGGGATCAGCCAACCCCTTATTTTGTCCTGAAACTTTAAAACAAAATCTTAATTTCGGGACAATTTAGGACATTTGTATCAGAAAACTGAATAGCAGCCCTTTAGAGTGGCTACTTGGTGTCATTTCTAGCCAATGGTTGGATCCCTTTATTTGCATAAATGGCTTCTTTTAGGCCAGTATTTAAATTATGAACCCCCCCCCCCCCCCC
>AWOL01S0006686.1:139427-177425 GCA_000715115.1 Nicotiana otophora | reverse complement strand
CCCCCCCCAAACCCCAACCACACACACACACAAATTATTCCAATAATGAGCTAAATTTGTCTGAAAAAGAAAAGGATTCGTCCAACCACTTTAAATGTGAAATTTAGTCCATTGGACTTACAGGGATATAATTTAAACAGTGGCCTCAAAAAAGGCCATATAGTGCAAATAATCCACCGTAAAGTATGTGCTTAATTATACATGATCTGTACATAGTCTTCCTTCTGTCTTAACTAATTCTTGAATTATACATAAATGCAGGCAGTTAAACAAAAGAAGCTGTTTATTCTAGATTATCATGATTTGTTGTTGCCATATGTGAACAAAGTGAATGAACTCAAAGGAAGAGTGGTATATGGATCAAGAACTCTATTTTTCTTGACACCAGATGGCACATTGAGACCTTTGGCTATTGAGTTAACAAGACCACCAGTATATGATAAACCTCAATGGAAACAAGTATATTGCCCTACTTGGCATGCCACTGGTTCTTGGCTTTGGAAGTTAGCTAAAGCTCATGTTCTTGCTCATGATTCTGGCTATCACCAGCTTGTTAGTCACTGGTAAGTGATCAGGATACATGCATTATATCGCTTGCTATTTGGCTGAAAAAGATGGTCCAAATGTCCAACTTCTTATCTCACTCATCATTTAGAAGTTGCTAAAGATAAGTTTATATTATAAATATATTGAACCAGTTTATATTTATTTTTTAGTTTATCTACATGTTTGATAAATATTAAAAGTTCTCATAAACTAAAATCTATAAGTAGGTCACTCCCATTTTAGTCATTATAACGTAAAATAAGTTTTCAACACTTTCTCCCCTAACATATGAGCAACACTTATTATCAGTTTCAAAACTTCTATTTAAACATGTAATTGCTATTTTATAAAATTAATTTTACTACTTATAGTTCGTTCAGCACGCACTTGATACTTATTAGCTGCTTTGAACCAGTCGAAACAAACAGGCTCTTAGTAATTTATGGCTCATTTTGTTCCAATTGCTGAGATTGAGAGACTTAACCTAAGTTCCATTTCAAAAATAGATAAGTAAAAGTAATCTACAACAACAACCAAGTAGAATCCCATTAATGGGGTCTGGAAAGGGTAGTGTGTACGCAGACCTTACCCCTACCCGAAGGAGTAGAGAGGCAAGTAAAAGTAATCTACTTTCATCTAAATATTAATACATTTGAAATTGTTGTTTCCAAAATTTTGCAGGCTAAGAACTCATTGTGCTACAGAGCCATACATCATAGCAACAAATAGGCAACTTAGTTCAATGCATCCAATATATAGATTGCTGCATCCTCACTTTAGATACACAATGCAAATAAATGCCATAGCTAGAGATGCTCTTATTAATGCCAATGGCATTATTGAGAGTTCATTTTTCCCTGGCAAATACGCCATGGAGTTAAGCTCGGTTGCTTATGATCTTGAATGGCGATTTGATCGACAGGCACTCCCTGAAGACCTCATTAGTAGGTAATTTACTACTATCCAGGTATTTTAACCTATCTAATTTTTCATGTTATGTTTTAAGTGATCTGATAGTATAAAAATTATTTACACTAAGAATACCGAGTGTTCCATTTTATCCTTCCACATAACATGTTATTTGTGCAAACTTTAACAGGGGAATGGCCGTGAAAGATCCAAATGCACCATATGGTTTGAAACTAACAATAGAAGACTACCCTTTTGCAAATGATGGTTTAGTATTATGGGACACCCTTAAACAATGGGTAACAGACTATGTCAACCACTACTATACAGAAACCGAACTCATAAAATCCGATACAGAACTCCAAGCTTGGTGGACAGAGATAAAAGATGTTGGACATGGTGACAAGAAAGACGAGCCGTGGTGGCCAGAACTAAACACCCCAGATGACTTAATTGGAATTATCACAACAATAGTTTGGGTGACTTCTGGACACCATGCAGCAGTAAACTTTGGACAATACAGTTATGCAGGTACTCACCTTAGCCTTTTGTATTAGTTTCTTATATTAGTAATTTCACTTATTATGAACGGTTGCTTTTGTAGTTCTTTTAGGTGATTTGCTGGTGTAAGAGTTGTTTTATAGTTACAATGGACAGTTAACTTATAGTTAACTTTTAGGTAAACTGATAGTGTAAAAACTTTTTTATAATGCCAGTGTATGGAAGTTAAACTCATTTTAAAAGAGTTTAAGTTTTATGCACAACAGATTCACGTCATTGATAAGGTTATTACGAGTACATCCTTGATAAGCATTAATAGATAACTTGACAAAAATGGTTCTCCTAACCAACATACGAAAACATATTAAACTACACTGATATCGTAAAAGAATCTTTACATTATTTGTGTAAATAAAAAGGAAATAAAATACATTTTCATAATCCCACTTTCCCAAAATTTATTAAAAATGAAAGTTTCATTTTGTACTAATTGAATTTATGTTGTCTCTTCACTTCATAGAATATTGATTTTGCTATTGCATGTGTAGGCTACTTCCCAAATAGGCCAACAACTGCTAGAGCAAAAATGCCAACTGAGGATCCAACTGATGAAGAATGGGAGAATTTCTTGAAAAAACCTGAGGATGCACTATTACAATGCTTCCCTTCACAAATCCAGGCAACAACAGTCATGGCAGTTTTGGATGTTTTATCAAATCATTCTCCAGATGAAGAATATCTTGGAGAGAAAATAGAACCTTACTGGGCAGAGGATCCTGTGATTAACGCAGCGTTCGAAAAATTTTCTGGAAGATTAAAGGAACTTGAAGGGATTATTGATGGTAGAAATGCTGATTGCAATTTGATGAACAGAAATGGAGCTGGAGTTGTGCCTTATGAACTGTTGAAACCATTTTCTGGACCTGGTGTTACTGGAAAAGGTGTACCTTATAGCATTTCCATTTGATTTTCATGACATGAATTTTGTAATAAGATGCAAGTGAAAGAACAATAATGCAAGCCAAATGTGCTATTTTTTCTTTTGCAAATGCTCATTTATATGCTCACTTGGCAAGTTTCCCAAGTGAGCAAGAAATTTCCCCATGAAAATTAGTCTTTGACCGAGCCGAAGAAAACTTAAATTCCGGATCTGCTTCTGACACTAGTAACGAGCCAATTGTCATATCGCTTTCAGTTTAGGACAATGCAAAATTTGGTGGTAAAAACAAGCAGTTGAGTAAGAAATGAAGTAAATTCACTTTGTCCATTTTTTGATTCCATGATAGTAAACATAACATGGACATACAACCACTTTAAATAGAATAGAGAAAATTGCCTTTGAAACAGAAGAGACATTGGTTTCTTATTTAAGTCTTTAATGGAAGCCAAGAATTGCAGAAGATACATTTTACTATGTTAAATGGCTTCTGCTTTTGAATTTTAAGAAGCTAAATCTTGAATGACTAAGTAGGATTCCAAAGCCTGAAGGTACATAACATAAATCATTTCTTAAACAAATCAAGGCCATTCACTTGTTCTCAACGCGGCAAAGATTATGAGCAATTAACTTTGACTATTACACATGATATAAACATCAAAACAATCCTGATAAGAATTCATTACATGTTCAGCCTGACATGTGAAAACGCGTAGCTCCCCCCTTTACAGTAGTTATATATAATACAGATTAACAGTTACCAACACCAAATTGAGGAAATTATACAGATCATACAACTTAAAGAACATGCAATATGATGAGTAACATTACCTTAGTATTTAGATATTAAAGATATACAGCGGAGGAAACTGCACACAATTGAGGCTGATCTTAAATAGTAGTGCTGAATGTATTTGGGCAAGGTGGAATCGTCACTTCAACAGATCCATCAAGCATTTGAGTAACTTTCCTCATAGTAGGCCTCATCGATGAATCTTCTTGGATGCACCAAATACCAACCATCACGAACCTCTCGAGCTGCTTCCTGTCATTCAAGGCCTCAGTATCAGTTTCTACCAAAGCTTCAAATTTTCCCTCTTGAAAGCAATCCAAAACCCAATCTGTAAGAACTGCCTCCGGTCCATAGCTTTCCTCATTCTTCAAGCTTTTCCGACAAGTGATGATCTCTAGTAGCAATACACCAAAGCTGTAAACATCCACCTTAACCGTGACCTGACTATTCCTGAACCATTCTGGAGCAACATAACCTCTTGTTCCTCTAATATTAGTAAGCGTTCGGCTCTGATTAATCCTCAGCAGTTTAGACAATCCAAAATCTGATATTCGAGCAACATAATAATCATCAAGAAGAATGTTTTGAGGCTTTATGTCACAATGGATAATCTGTGTACTGCACTCTTCGTGGAGGTATGCAAGTCCCCTTGCGATTCCCATTGCAACTTTTGTCCTCTGACTCCAAGTAGGTTTTTGATCACAAAAAAGGTAACTTGCAAGAGTGCCATTACTCATATACTCATAGACCAACAAGCGATGAGGTCCCTCGTTACAATATCCAAGAAGACGGACCAAATTTTTGTGATGAGTCTGACTAATCACATTTACTTCATTCATGAATTCCTTCTCTGTCTCGTGAGCAACTCTATCCAGCTTCTTTACAGCAACAACGTTTCTTGAGCCGATAGGCATCACCCCTTTGTAAACAATCCCAAAGGCGCCCCTGCCTAGCTCTTCCTTGAAGTCTGTTGTGGCTTCGACAAGTTCTTTGTATGTAAAACTATGACAAATAGAGTCTGCTACATGACTTGTGGGGCGTAATGTTTTCGCTTTCTTTTTGTAAATGTGGAAGAATCCCCAACAAAATACAGATATGAAGAGAACATTCACCAAAACAGAGCTACCGAAGAGTGTGGACGACACAACTGCCCAATTTCGCCAATTCTTGCTTTGACGAGATCCTGGATTTGGAAGCCCAGGACTAAGAGGAGGAACACCATCTTTCCTAATTTTAATAAAAGCTTTCGCATTCAGACTGGTGTCTATTCTCCCATTCCACAGTGGCAGCTTCTTTTTCCAGCAGCTATCGCTTCTATAAATGGCAACAGCACAAAAACAATCATTCAAACAGAAACGTTGGCAGTCTTGTTCAGTAGAAGGGCTAAGCTTCTGAAAGTCAGATGTTGGCCAATCAGTATCACGAACCGTGATAAAACTGTACAAATCTTCAGGTGAACCCCTCCCAACTTCATCACAACTTACAGCAGAATCTGGTTTGCAGTTGCCATAAGTATCATTTGGATCAAGTAGTGAATATCCTTTAGGACAGTTACAAACTGGTCTTTTGTTTGTACCAAGATTGCACACATTATTGTATCCACAAGCCCCTATTCCTCCTCCAAAAATATTGAAACATATATTATCTGGTTGAGACCATAAAATATTCCAGCCACTGCTATTAGAACTCCTCGAGCGATAATAATGAGTGAGAACTCCATCAAAGTTAAGTGTCACGCGGTGATAATTTTCCGAAGCTGAAGGGATGGATCTGGGAGTAAGAAATTGCCTTTGATTGTTTCTCTTCAATACATACATCATGCCATTCTCTTCAAAAACCAATTTATCACCAGAATTGGTTACATTTGTTTTGTCAAAAGTTTGACTGTTATAGTACTCATCATCATAATCTGAATTGGAAGGCACACTTTGGGTAACAAGTATCAAATTCCCATTATCAATCATGCGAAGATAAAATCTACCTGTTGAGACATAATATAATTAAAACGTTAAACTCATTATCGCTCTAACGGTTAATTGTCTGTCTAACGGGAAAAAAAATCAGGCCCAGACATGAGGGGCGCGTTGAGACATACAACTACAACTACGCCTCTATCTCAAACAAGTAGAGTCGGCTATATCAATCCTCACTGGCCATGTTCTTCATTTAAATTTCATCTCAGGCCATTACAAACGAAAAGCACTAGAACTCTATATTCTCTACTGGAATGAAAACCTCAAGTGAGGCTAAGATACTCCTAAAAAGCATAGGATCTAAAGTAAATATACTGACATGACTAAAACATATTCCTAACTCCACCGGTCTCAAGCTCAGATAAAGGAAGAGGATTGCAGTAGACTGGCAGCCAGTAAAAAACTAACCAATTAGTCATGATGATTCTCGTAATACATATACCATGTTGACACATAATATAATTAAACAATTAAAATGAGTCAGTCACACAATTCAACAATACTACAACTACATACCCCATGTATTTCCACAAGTGGGGTCTGGAAAGTGTAGTACGCAACGCTTACTCTTACCTTGTGGGGGTAAATACGCTATTTTTGATAGAACTTCGGCTCAACAAAATATTTCAAAGATGGAATTCAACAATACCTTGAGAGAAATTAGCTTCTGATCTTTGAGAAACAAGGAAGCTTCCTCTTTCCAATGTTTGACTTGGCAACAAAGTGTCAGTTGGGTTTCTAAAACTTTCCCACAATGGATCAGTAGAATCATTTCCCATAATAACAAAATTTCCAGTATCATTCATAAATCCATGGTCAATATTACCAAAAAGCGAATCAGTTCTCCAAATTGTATTTCCTTGTGCATCACTAAGTATGAGACCATTTTGAGAATCAAGCTGTAATCTTGATCCACGTGGCACTGGATTACTGATATTTGCATGCCACACTATGGTTATTTCCGGTATGTTTGCATACCATATGCAAAGCAAGAATTGATCTTTATCTTGAAGTTTTTGGAACCCAAATGCAAAATCACCAGATGGTGAAAACCATGGGGTGGTTTCATCTGTTGCAGTAAGAGAATTGCTAGTAGCTACCCTACCATTATTTTGAGCTAAATTGTGTAGTGGAAAGAGAAACAGAAACAATAGAACATAAAAAAGGAAAGAAACCATTGCAAGAAAACTTATGATTTGTTACACAAATCAAGGACATTACTCTACTCAGAAGAAAATTAATTGGGCTATTTATTTTTCTTAATTTGTGCGTGAGTTTTGGATCAACTACAAAGACTTCAGAGTCAACTTCTACTTTTCCTGGTAAGTTAATGTTTTGTGTCCTTTCTATTAGTATTGACTAGTGCTAATTAGTGAAGTACTATTGTGTGTATTTTCCCTTTGCCGGCCCCTCAAGGGTATGACCAATTAATAATATCACGAGGTAAAAATATTCTTCATTTCATGTCAAGAATTTATATAAGAAAATTTTAAAAAATACTTAAGTGTCACAGTTAGATTAAACCTGCGGCCTAAAATCATTTTTGAACTTATTTGTCATTACGCTATTTATTAATATAAAAAAGTTTATACATAACCAAGAAATTATTTTTTTACCCTAATAAATTTTTTTGACGAAGGAGATTTCAATTGAACTCCTTGCCGCGACTAAGACATTTGTACTCTAAAACCACAACAATTGTGGTGATTCAAGAAAGGAGTTAGAGTTTTAATGCATTTTTAACCTGAATCTGGTAAAATTATTCATCTAAATGTAACCTTTTTCTTTTTTATAAGGAACAGATTTTAGACTATTGACTAGGACAATTCCATAGTCTAGAATGATGAAACAAATAGGCAATCAACTTTATGGCCCTAGAACATTCAATGTATCTGCCCTACTTGATTTTACACTATTTCACAAGACAAGATTAACGAAAATCTTTAGCCAAATATGTTGGAAATTCAATAGTTTAACTGTTGACTAATCTCTTCCTATAACAAGAATAAAAGAAAATATCTAGTAAATTGAAAGTGATCCTTTTTCTTGTCTATCCCTAAATTCAACAAAATACTTAATAGGTATCAAAAACTCTTATTTATTCTTTTTCTTGTCTATCACTAAGGGCATTCCCAACTGGAGTATTGGAGTTTAAACTTATGATTATATATAAGCAATTTCAGAATACATAACACTAATCTTCAGTACATTTTCTTTACATGTATGAACTTGATTAGCTTTGATCATTGAACCTACTTTTCAAGAATCCCTTCATAGCAAGGAAGAACAAAAGCTTATATTTGCCTAAAAACAAAAAAGATTATGTTGAAAAGTAGGAACCTACAGAATATGATATTGTTGCTACTTAACTAGTATTTCCTAATGCAGTAATAGAAAAGCTAAAAGATCAGCAGTCAGAAGTAAACATTGCTGGCCAGGCAAGGTACTACCATAGACGTGCTCTGATTGCACGATGCTGCCCGAGTGACATCCACTTCATGACATTTGAAAAATGGATTGAACTCCAGCTCTTCTGATTCTTCTTTACTGAGAGTTGTATCAATAGTTATGTCCAGTGTTTTAAAAGACGTGGGAGTAAGTCGATGTAAGCTCCATAAGTATTTAATTTTTAATATTTTATAAAATAATATAATGACAGTAAATATTTATAAACAGGTAAAATTACATAAAAATTGAAAAAAACTATAAATATGTGAAATATATATATATGTTCCCCATCCCCACAAAAAATTAGTCAAAACAATCTATCATACGCTACTTACAAGCACAAGTAACTTGAGTATAAAAAAATAAAGTTTTCTACATGGAAGAACAAAAAGGATGATTAACCTGCAATTTGAACTTTGGAAGGAGAATGAAGCTCTCTTTGTATTTGTAAAAAAAATTAAATATTCGTCACTTTTGGGAGATATTAGCAGACTAGAGGATAAAATAAAGAATTGGGAAAGACCATGAATTAGGGCTTCAATAAATAAAAAATGTCTTGGCTTATAAATTTAATACTTTTGATTTCCTTTTTAAACCTTTTGAGTAATTACCAAACTAACTTTTGAGAATTTGGATATTATATGAAGGACTTATTCAACAAATTTTGTTTTAATTTTAAAAAGTCTCTCGGGCTTACTCCTCACTAAAAACACGCCTCAAACGCCCGGACGTACGTCCCGAATTGCTGGGCGCACACCTCTTGAAACTTTGACCCACACCATTGCCCCGGGGCATTTTTGGTACGCC
Organism: Nicotiana otophora; assembly: GCA_000715115.1. NCBI lineage: Eukaryota > Viridiplantae > Streptophyta > Magnoliopsida > Solanales > Solanaceae > Nicotiana > Nicotiana otophora. The sequence continues at coordinate 168,511 of AWOL01S0006686.1, read as the reverse complement.
TCGCCCCGAGGCTCGCCCTGAAAACGCCTTTTAAAACACTGGTTATGTCTCCTATTTCAATATTAGGAAATTAAGTCTCATCCTTTGTCTTTGTATACGGGTAAAATCGAACTCGAGATTTCACCGAGCATCCAGCATGACAATTTGGGATCGAGAAATGGTGATAAAATCCCGGAGATCGGTTCATGACTTACCAAATTAGCCATCGGAACCACCAGACTTACCTTCGAGTTTATCAGGGTCATAACCGGTCCCGGTCATAACGATCTCAAGGAATATATCGCCAGCTTATCCTACATGGGTCCGAAATTCCCGTAACTAACCGGGCATTACAGCGAAAATTACGGGACATACCAAAAAAGGGACCAACGGTCAACAAATCAAGGACCTTTTTACCTTTTATGGAATAATAGAATAATACCTTAAAAGTAGGTTCCTCTAATATATAAAGGGGGCCTCACAATTCATGAAACATATTGTAACATACACTCATAAGCAATACATTATCGTTATCCTCTCAATTCTTATTCTTTGGTATTTTGGGTTCAATCGAAGTACATTCAACTCAAGGGTGGTCAGCTTTCTTAGGCTGAAATTATCCAATTCGTATGGTTTGCAGTTAATTTATCGTTATCTATTTCAATTGCAATCTAATTTATCGTTCAGTATCAAGTTAATCTGCATATCCTTTATACGACTAATAAATTCAATTGTTATCCAATTTGAGGGTAAACAGTTTGGCGTCCACCATGGGGATAAGGATAATAGCGGTAATTTGATACAAATCACCATAACACACCCCATTTTACACTTGTTCTTTGAAGTATTTATGATTTAAGGTCAGGATCGAAAATGTCAAACCCGCAGTCTGTCCCTCTAAACATAGACACAGAATCCAGCCACCACGGCAGGAACACTAATGCAGCGCTCGGTAACGATGCAACACTGGTCGATCTTGGTAGAATCCCGGTGGTGGTTCCCATCGATGCCTGTTCGCATATGGACATCGACACAAACTAGCCCACTGACCCCGAAAATAGCGTGCGCAGGGAAGTATGTTCAATTGCCCAAAACACTCACAATGGCGAAAATGATGGGATCAACCTTCGTCTGATCTTCGAAATACTACAGGCTCAACATCCGGCGCTAGCTCAATTGCAGAACCAAGCTCTAACGCTGAGCAGGAATGAACCCAAACTACCCCGGGAAGCCATCTGCAGGAACGAACCAACCTTGGAAAGAACGAGCGAGAGTGAATCGGGGACTAACCCCGTAATCATGCAATTGCTCGAAGAATTGACAAAATGGATAGAAACAAGGAAAAAGAAAATCAAAGCCAATGATAAGAAGGTGGAAACCTACAACTCCAGGGTCGACCAACTCCCAGGAGCACCCCCGATATTGAAGGGCTTGGATTCTAAGAAATTTATTCAAAAGCATTTTCCCCCAAGCACGGCTCCAAAGTCGATCTTCAAAAAGTTTTGCATGCCTGAAATCCCTAAGTACAATGGAACGACCGATCCAAATAAGCATGTAACTTCTTATACCTGTGCCATCAAAGGGAACGACTTGGAAGATGATGAGATCGAATCTGTGTTGTTGAAAACATTCGGAGAGACCCTGTCAAAGGGAGCTATGATATGGTACCACAACCTTCCTCCTAATTCTGTTGACTCGTTTGCTATGCAGGAAGATTCCTTCGTAAAAGCACACGTCGGTGCTATAAAGGTCGAGACTATAAAGTCAAACCTTTTCAAAGTAAAGTAGAGGGATAACGAGGTGCACAAAGAGTCCGTTTTTCGATTCCATATGGAACGGATGGATTTGCCTCCAGTCGCGGATGATTGGGTCGTTCAGGCTTTCACCCAAGGACTCAACATTCGAAGCTCATTGGCTTCACAACAGTTGAAACAGAACTTGGTAGAATATCCAACCATCATTTGGACCGACATCCATAACCGGTATCAATCAAAACTCAAGGTCGAGGATGACCAACTCGGGACCCTTTCCGGATTCGTACACCCCGTCAGGATCACCGACCAAGTCAAGAGATACACCGATCACGAACCTAGATCAGACCAGGATCGATATCAACCATACAAAAGGGACCGCATTGATTTTCTTATTTGTTCTTCGAACATCTGGTTTATTAGGTGTTGGTAAGTGGCATCAGCATTTTTAACCCAAATGGCATTACGTTATAGCAGTATGTGCCGTATTTAGTGATAAAAGAGGTTTTTTCTTGATCATCCAGCTTTATTCGTATTTGGTTGTACCCGGAGTAGGCATCGAGAAAACTGAGGATCTCGTGGCTGGCCGTGGCATCGATCATGCGATCGATGTTGAAAAATGGGAAGGAGTCCTTCGGACATGCTCTATTCAAATCCTTATAGTCTATACACATTCTTAATTTATCCCCTTTCTTGGGAACTACCACTATGTTTGCTAACTAATTCGGGTATTTAACTTCCCAAATGAACCCTATTTTAAAGAGTTTGGATACCTCGTCCTTGATGAAAGCATGTTTGACCTCGGACTGGGGCCTCCTCTTCTTCTTGACCGGGTGGAACTTCAGATCCAACCTTAGCTTGTGAGTGGTTATTTTCGGTGGTATCCCTCGATGCCAAAATTATACTCTGAGAGCCTCGGTGCTTCTTTAGGCCCGATGGGTCTGTCGAAGTTGTTTTGGCTCATGAGTCCTCGGTTGTTCTGTCGATCATTCCTTCTTTCATTTCTCATAGGGTTTCTCCCGGACCCACTGCTACATTGACGATATGTTGATTAAGTCCATGCGAGCAGAGGACCATTTAAAACACTTGCAGGAAACCTTCAACTAATTGAAAAAATACAACATGAATCTGAACCCAGAGAAGTATGTGTTTGGAGTTGGATCAGGTAAATTCCTCGGATTCATGGTATCCAACCGGGGAATCGAGATTAACCCCAATAAGATCAAAGCCATCGAAGATATCACAGTCGTAGATAACGTAAAGGCAGTGCAGAGGCTAACCGGGCACATAGTCGCTCTAAGGCGATTCATCTCGAGGTCCTCCAATAAGAGTCACCGATTCTTCTCATTATTGAAGAAAAAGAGTAACTTCTCATGGACTCCGGAATGCCAGCGGGCCTTGCAAGAGCTCAAGCATTATCTATCAAACCCACCGCTGCTCCACACACTAAATATAGACGAATAATTATACCTATACTTGGCGGTCTCGGAGATAACGGTAAGTGGAGTCCTGGTCCGGGAAGAAAAAGGAACGCAATTCCTAATTTACTACGTTAGTAGAACTTTAGGTGAAGCCGAAACTAGATACCCTCACCTAGAGAAATTGGCGCTTGCTTTGCTAAGCACCTCTAGGAAGTTAAAACAGTATTTTCAATGCCACCCCATACGTGTTGTGACTACTTACCCATTGAGAAATATAATGCATAAATCCGAACTCTCGGGACAGTTGGCCAAGTGGGTCATTGAGGTTAGCGGGTACAATATTGAATATCGGCCTCGAACAACCATTAAATCTCAAATTATGGAAGACTTTGTGGTCGATTTTACGTCGGCGCCGGTACCCGAAGTCGAAAGAGAGTTATTATTGAACTCGGGGACTTCTTCGAGGATCTGGGCCCTCTTTACAGACGGTGCCTCGAATGCGAAGAAGTCCGGACTTGGCATCGTGTTAAAGCCACCAAAGGGCAATGTAGTTAGACAATCTATTAGAACTATAAGATTGACTAACAATGAGGCCGAATATGAGGCCATGATTGTAGGTCTTGAAATAGCCAAAAGATTGGGGGCGGAGGTAATCGAAGCTAAGTGCGATTCACTCCTTGTGGTAAACCAAGTTAATGGGGCCTTCGAGGTAAAAGAAAAATGAATGCAGAGATACCTAGATAAATTACAGGTAAGACTACACCGGTTCAAGGAATGGACTCTACAACACATGCCTCGTGATAAAAACAACAAGGCCGACGCCCTCACTAATTTGGGGTCGTCGGTAGAAGACAATGATCTCAATTCAGGGGCAGCCGTACAACTGATGAAATCGGTAGTCGAAGAGGGCCATGCCGAAATAAACTCAACGAGCCTAACACAAATACATAGAATACCTGAAAACTGTAAAATTGCCCTCGAATCCAAAAGAATCGAGGGCCCTACGTACGAAGGCAATACGGTTTAGTTTGTCCGAGGATGGAACCTTAGTAAGAAGAATGGTTGATGGCCCAATCGCGATATGTTTGGGACCAGGAGATACCGAATACGTTTTGAGGGAAATTCACGAAGGCACCTGTGAATATCATTCAGGTACCGAAGCACTAGTTCGAAAAATAATCAGGGTCGGTTACTACTGGATCGACATGAAGGAATTCGTACGAAGATGTGATGAACACCAAAGGCATGCTCCGATGATTCGTCGAGCCAGAGAGCTGCTACATTCGGTCTTATCACCATGGCCATTCATGAAATGGGAATGCACATCGTTGGCCCGCTTCCATAAGCACCCGGTAAGGCCCAATTTATTTTGTTTATGACTGACTAATTTTTTAAATGGATGGAAGCCCAGGAATATGAGAAGGTCAGGGAGAAGGAGGTCATCGATTTTATCTGGGACCAAATGTCGGTTCGAAATACCGACCGAAATCGTGTGCCACAATGGGAAACAATTTATTGGCAGCAGAGTAAGCAAGTTTCTCAAAGACCATAAAATCAAAATGATCTTATCAAGTCCCTACCACCCTAGTGGAAACGGACAAGCAGAATCCACCAATAAAACCATTATCCAAAACCTCAAAAAGAGGTGGATCTATGCCAAAGGAAAATGGAAGGAGATCCTGCCCTAAATACTGTGGGCATATCGTACGACTTCGAAATCTAGTACCAGGCCCACCCTGTTCTCACTAGTTTACGGCACCGAAGCTATGATACCTGTCGAAGTCAGAGAACCAAGTCTCAAGTTCTGATACGCTACTAAAGAAACAAATAACGAGACCGTGAACACAAGTTTGGAGCTACTAGACGAGAGGCGTGATGCCACCCTCATTCGAATGGCAACCCAGAAATAACGAATCGAGAGATATTACAATCGAAGAGCCAACCTTCGATACTTCAATATCGAGGACGTGGTATTGAGGAAGGGCACGTTAAACACTCGAAATCCAAACAAAGGAAAACTGGGACCGAATTGGGAAGGCCCGTATCGGATTATTAAGACAGCCGGAAAAGGGTCGTACAAACTCGGAACAATGAACGGTGAAAAATTACCGAATAACCAGAACATAACCCACTTGAAGCACCTCGTGACCATATTCTTTTACTAAGCTACATTTTTAACTAACACTTCCAGGTACCCAACATAATGTTTTAGGCCTGAAAGCATGCATTGAACTCTTTTTCCCTTGATCCGATATTGTCCCAAATGGGTTTTCCGAAAAGGTTTTTAACAAGGCAACAGTGAAATCGTGCTAACTTAGAATCAAAGTCAATAGTATTTTAGGCTTCTCTACGATAAACCCCGAACACTGGGGGGAATAATCCGGGGGAATGATTTTTTATTCTTGTGCTCGAACAATCTAGGCTCGCTCACTTAGATTTAAATAAGATTTTATGTAAAGGCCAAACAGTCAATTGAACCGTGCCCACATAGATCACCTGATCCCGGACACAAAATATAAGTTTAACTTTGTATACTACGCAGAAAATTGGAAGGAAGTCTATGCCTTTTGGATAAAAGTTTCATGTCCTTTCAAAATATGTTTTCGTTTGGTTCCCCGAAAAGACATCGAGTCCAAGAGCCACTTCATTCGGGGACTGCTACTTAAGGCGTTACCTAAATTAAAATGCTACGTCCATTCCAGGATAATAAAACCCGAGGGCATGAAGATTATTTGGCATTGCCTAAATTAAAAGGTTACGACCATTCTGGGATAACAAATCCCGAGGGCACGAAGCTTATTTGTCATTGCCCGAATTAATAGGCTACGGCCATTCCGAGATAACAAAATCCGAGGGCACGAAGCTTATTTGGCATTGCACAAATTAAAAGGCTACGCTCATTCCGGGATAACAAAATCCGAGGATGCAAAACTTATTTGGCATTTCCTGAATTAAAAGGCTACGTCCATAACGAGAAAACAAAACCTGAGGACATAAAACTTATTTGGCATTGCCCGAACTCGAAAAGACTACGATTATACTAAAAACGGCTTGGAGACGTCTGAAGCCCATGACAAAAGGTACCTTCAGCAAAATTATATAGGAATTATAAGTACTTTGGGAAAATATTTCGGTCATACCGAATTGCATTGTCTTAAGAAAAATCAAAGGCAAAGCCTGTTTGAAACACCGAACAGCACCTAGCTAATTAATGCTAAGGCATTTCAATCTTTGCAAAACATAAAGAGAAATAGAAAGGAATGAATTATCGAAAAACTTGTATTATATATATGATCTTTACAAAGGCGTAACAAGCCCTGACAAAAAGTACAAAATACAAAGAAGAAAAAACAAAATCAAACAGAAGCTGCTTGATCTTGGCCGGAGCCCGCCTCGCCACCAGGATTCCCGGGGTCTTCTCCATCCTCAGACCCGTTTGAGTCCTTGGAGTCCTCCTCTTCGGGGTAGGCCATCTTCCTGGCCTCAGCTTCGAGCACCTTGTCATCCTTGATCTCGGCCGATAAGTCAAAACCCCGAGCGTGAACTTCCTCGAGGTCCTGCCTTCGAGATTGCCACTTCATATGCTCGGCTATATTTTTTGATTGGTCTTGAGCAGCTTCGACATCGGCCTTGTACTGGACCACCATTTCAGCAACTTCGGACTTGGCCATGACGACCTCTGACTTAGCCATTATAATCTCTTTGACCAGATTATATCGGTCTGAGACGGTCGAACCGAGCCGAGATTGGAGTTCATAAACCTTTTTTTGTCTGAACCTCGGCCATTCCCTTTACCGCTCTTAGTTCGATTTCAGACGAAGTTAGTTGTGCCCAAACAACCTCTTTTTCTGAGGCCAAGCGATCCATTTTGCCTCTCCATTCATCGGTCTCAGCTTTGACTATATCCATTTCAGCTCAGAGCTGAGCAATTCGATCGAGTGTTTGCTGGACCTGCGGATTTTGACCATCAGTCACCGAATAAAATTCATCATCACTTACTTCAAAAACTTTTACCTGCTCGACCAAGTCAGCATGTTCCTTCCGAGCCACTTCCATCTCGACACGGAGGTTCTTAGTCTCCCCTTCAAGCTGCTCACTAAGAAGTTTAAAGGCGTCTCTCTTCTCAGTAAGCTCTCGAACTCCGGCTTCTAGTTGTTTCAGGTCATCTCGGTACCACAAAAAATCCTCGTGATGAATTACCAAAGCCTACATACAAGAAAAGAAATGCTAAGTCATCTGCGAAATAATCTAAGTGCAAATCAAAAATTCACTTAGGAAAGCATGAAGTTACCCGGTTCAGCGCCTGTTGTGCTTCGTTGAAAAGACATGGTGAATCCACCTCGTTCATCTTAGCTTGATCATCCTCGATCACCAGGCACCGAAGATAGCTGGCCACCCCTACGGGAGCAGAACGAACCCGAGCATCCACCGGAAGGGAAAAAATAATGGTGTGTTTCCGATCAGGATATGCACTCGGGGCAGGGAATCGATCGACCAATTTCGGGCTCGAGGAAGGCCTGCTTGCTTCATAGGGTGAGCTCTTCCTCGGTATCTCTATATCGCCAAATCCAATGGCATCCTCTATGGCTATCGAAAAAACCACGGAAGGGGTCGCTCAATCTATGGACCCCCTCAATGGGGCGTTCTTTTGCAACTTGGGCCTCGTTAAACATCGACTTTGTGAACCAGGGTGACTCGGTAATCTCTATCGTTCTCACATCCGGCATTCGAGCAACATCTGCGCCACCACAAAATATAGATAAGAGGGGAGGAAAAGAAAATAGCAACGAACGAATCTTAAAAGCAAAATTATACTTACCTTTCATATTCCACTTCTCAGAAAATGGCATATGCGCGGTTGGGATCAAATCTGAGGTCTTCACTCGGATAAAATGACCTAACCAACCTCGGTCCCGATCTTCATCGATGCTGGAAAATAGATCCCTACTGGCCCGATGGGCCAACTTAATCAATACACCTCGATAAAGTCGGGGGCTATACAAATGCATGAGATGATCGATGGTGAAGGGACACCCCTCGATCTTATTCACGAAGAAGCGGGGGAGAATTAATATCCTCTAGAACGAAGGATGATTGACCAAGGGTCACCTCGTACTTCTTACAGAAGGCAATGATGACCGGATCTAAGGGTCCCAGCGTGAAGGGGCAAGTGTAAGCACTTAAAACAACCCTCTGTGTGGATAGTAATCGCTTCCTCGGGCGTGGGGATAACTACGTGCTTATCAGCCCAGTTGCAATCTTCCTTGACCTTGGCAAGGACACTATCAGCGACCGAGCATATATATCTTGAGACCCTCTCACACCGGCATAGTACCGAGGAGGTTTTCTCGACCTTAAAATCAGTTTCGGTTGGGCACCCCGTAAGTACAAACATTTGCAGAGGAGGTTCCAGTGTCGGTTCCTCTGCAGCGGCAGATGAAATATTTTTCTCAATAACCGGTCGTGAAGCAGAGGGAGTTTATTTTTGGGAAACATATTTTGAAGTCTTCGCTATTTTCTGTAAAAAGGAATAGAAGTAAAGGAAAGAAGGTTTAAGTGAAATACAATAGATGATTGGCAAATGAGGAACTCTTTTGAAAAATCTCAGAAAGCCAGAATAAGAGAGCTTAGAAGTGTTAAAATCTCTTAGATACGAAGGCAGAATGATTGGATGTAAAGTTTGAATGAACAAAAGAAGAGGTATTTATAGTTTTTCAAGCAACGGTTCACATTTGGGAATGGCCGACCAGCGACTAACAAGTATTTAATGCCTTAAATATTAGACCGACGGGAAGTTTCAACTATTCTTGTCTCTTAAGTCATAATTTATCGAAGTGATAATCGGGATCTCATATCGTTTCTCATCTTTTACCCTCCAAAAAATGAGGAGACTTTACGTCATGATTTTCGCCGCTTACATCATAATATATCGAAGTAAGAATCGGGAGCTCATATCGTTTCTCGTCATTTACTCTCCGAAAAATGAGGGGACTATTTGTATACGGGTAAAATCAAACTCGAGATTTGATCGAGCATCCATCATGACAATTTGGCATCGAGAGATGGTGATAAAATTTTGGAGATCGGTTCCTCCCTTACCAAATTAGCCATCGGAACCACCAGATTTGCCTTAGAGTTTATCGGGGTCATAACCGGTCCAGGTCATAATGGTCTCAAGGAATATATCGCCACCTTATCTGACATGGGTTAGACATTCCCGCAACTAACAGGGCATTACGGCGGAAATCACGGGACATACCAAAAATGGGACCAAAGTTCAACAAATCAAGGACATTTTTACCTTTAATGGAATAATAGAATAATACCTTAAAAGTAGGTTCCTCTAATATATAAAGAGGGCCTCACAATTCATAAAACACATTGTAACATACACTCATAAACAATACATTATCTTTATCCTCTAAATTCTTATTCTTTGGTATTTTCGGGTCAATCGAAGTACATTCAACTCAAGGGTGGTCAGATTTCCTAGGCTGAAATTATCCAATTCGTGTGGTTTGCTGTTAATTTATCTTATCTATTTTAATTGTAATCTAATTTATCATTCAGTATCAAGTTAATACGCATATTCTTTAAACCATTAATAAATTCAATTGTTATCCGATTTTGAGGGTAAACAATCTTGTTGAAGTCGAGTGTAGTCTCATGAGTGACTTTGTCTTATGGTATTGGCCGGATTTGCAGTTGTAGAACATAATGTACCTTATCAGGACTACTCAGACGACGTTGGAAATCATCATCAAGGAATCATAATGGAGGTGTGTCGTTCTCATCTCTTGGAATTGCACCGGTCTTATGCTCTCTCTTTCCAGATTTCTTCTCTGTTCTTCATTCCTTTAATATTATTTTCTTTCATTAATTACAAACATTCACTTGCTGATTAAAATTAACAATAATTGGTATCAGAGTATTTTTTTTCTTGAGGGGCCTGTGTAAGTGCAAGCAGATTCTGTGGACGCCATGGATGGAGAAACAAGTTTTTCTTCAATTGCACCACCAACCTTTGATGGAGAAAGTTATCAGATCTGGGTAATTAGTGAAAGTACAAGACGGGGGGATGAATTGTCTATTTTTCTTCTTATACCCTAAGTAGTTGGCTAGTTACTAATTTATCGACTAAAAGTAAGGACAGAATATAAGTAAAGCAGGAATAAAACGCAGGAATTAAAGACATCGGGATTTATATACTGGTTCAGATTCATGTGAATCCTACGTCCAGTCCTCTTGGGTTGCAAAGGTGTTCTCTTTCAGTATTTGAATTTTCTCGATTACAAGAGAGTTGATGTAGCTTTACACCAACAGCTTAGTCATTATATCACTTATCACTTCTTGATACAATGCTTCGCCGGTGTTTATCTCTTTTTCTTCTTTCAATAATTACACATCATATCTAAAGAGAACTATAATGCTTGTTTGGAGTAGAACAAAAATAGTGATAGTGGTTCGTTCAAAGTATATGATCCTCTCTTGACATACTTTGTTTTATACTTGAGCTTATTAGCTTCGGCGAATCTTTGGCATACCGTTGAAGAGATTTGCAATCCCAAAGGAATTGATTCTCAGAACTGGATCTGTTGTGATTCATTCCAAGATTAGTTACAAGGCTTCCATAGACGATCCATGACTGTCGGTCATTTCCTTATTCGAGAAGAGTTTTGTCATAAATTCTCCTTAAGTTGTTCCTTGATTTATGGGATTTGATAGCCATCCTTTATTGACGCATATACTCAGGAATAAGGGAAGTGAGAAATCTTGATCCTTCCTTTATTGATGCATATTTTCAGCAATCAGGGCAACGGAAAATCTTAGACCTTCAAACATTATCGCTTCAATTATTAGCCTTCCTTACTTGCTTCCGTTGGCAGATCTTTACCTTGATTCTTTTACTTCATCCTTTCTCGACTTCTTCTATACTTGAATGATAGATATTCTCGAGTACTTTATTTTATCCCTTGTGATCCTGCACCATAGTAATATGTTATTTTTCATCATTGAAACTTATATTTAACAATCTCTCCCTTTTTATGATGACAAAATAATATATAAAAGCAGTTTACTTCCCTGTTATAGTTTATGCTTGTTTTGTTGTAGTTGACTTCCATGATATGGTAGTTGACTCCTCCTCAAAAGGTGTCTCTGTTTGTTCTGCACTTGTAACCTCATATACTGCAGTCGACTTCCCCTCAAAAAGTGTTGCTATTTGTCCTGCACTATAATTTAACCTTTTCTTCCCCTTTTTGGCATCAGCAAAGAGGGGATATACACATATATAACAATAAAATAATGCAGATAGAAGCAAGTAATTTAGACAAATATAGGCAGTTATAGGCATGAAGAGTTAGCAAAAGAAAAATATCCAACGACTGGTTAACAGTCCAAAACAGCAAAAACAATATTGTCTAAAACATCCACAACTAACGACGCAAGAAGTTAGTGAGAGTGTTGCAAATCGCCTCCTTCAGACGATCAAAGCTAGCATTTGCTAAAACTGATACCCCATCAATCATGTCATGTACTTCCTTGAAGGTTTTGACTGCATTTTCTGCTAACTTGAGAATTTTGACCCTTATCTTTGAAACATCGGGCCCTGTCTCTTTGGAGATGGAATGAATGTCTCCAATAGTCAATATTTCTACAATATCAGGATCACTTATACTATGATGGGAACCAGAGGCTTTGACCTTTGAATCAGGCTGAACATTCTCGATTTCTTCCTCATGTTTCTTCACCTAGGAACCCTTAACACATACATACCCCATACTAACAAAGGCTCTAGAGTTGTAGGATTTGGTGACAGAGACAAAGGGGTATTTTGAGATAGATATGTTGTGGGCTTCTAAAAGATAGGTGATAACCATACCATATGGTAGACTGGTGAGTCATCAGCACTTTCAACCATAAAATTTATAACCCAAGAGGACAGTTTGATTTTAATCTTGGTTACTAGACAGTAGACAAGAAAAATGTCTCGTTGAGAGAAAGTTGAGAATGAGCCAATGCGAGGAAGGTAGTTGCAATAATATGGTCCAGAACTCGGGTTTCAAAGCTAACATAACTGGGACCTAACTGGTTAGGGAGGGAATTAGAGGGACACTCAGCTATACAACGCTTGGCTTGATCAAAAGTAATTTCAAAGTCTTCAGGCCAGGTATTTTTAAAAGCATGGGGATACCAGATCACTTACATTGAAAAATTGAGTCAAATATGGCACAATCAAGAACGGTGCATTTTCCTAAAACTAGGAATTCTAACTTATCAAGCTTGCTAGAGCGGACATTAACATGGAACATCCTCACTAGAGGTTTATAAACTTTAGGAAGGGGTAAAGAGAGGAAATTTGACCATCCCTGAAAATCAAACAGACCTTTTACCTTACAATTTAGGGCCTTCATGTCATCAAGATCAATTACTTTGCCATGGGCAATGGGCTTCTCTTTGAGGGCAATGAATTCTATTTGGGGTATCCCAAAAATTTAGGTCTGACTCTAGAGAATTCGAGAGGTTTACCTTGGATTTCTTGGGGGTAAAGGATTCAGGAGGTCTTCCATGGGTTTTTTCCAAGAGCTTTTTCGCCCATTCGGTAAGTGTAATCAGATGGCTCCACCTGAGAAGAGGCAAACCCTTCAGAGTGGTCGGATCCTAGGTTTACTTGTTTTGGGGGCTGAGAGGAGGGTTTTGCCTTGTAGCATGTACTTTTTCCGGTGGAGGCAGAAAGATTCTTGAAGTGTTTTTCCATTGAAGAGTTTTTTGAAAAGGGTTTATGATCGATGAGAATAATGAAGAAGAAGAGAGGTGATTTCGAGGGTTAAAAGGAACGAATTTGATGGTTGATTACAGGAAAGGAAAAGGCGAAAGTGAAAGGACATGATGATTGATTTTTCTTTCTTCAAAGTTGTGACTAATGGAAAAAGAGAGGAAAATCGAAGGCGCTTAATTAATGCGTACTTACAAAAGAAAGAAAACTAAAAACATTAGTCATACAAGAATTAGAAATAACACATAAGTCCTAACTTTTATGATCAAGCGAAATAATACGAAGTAGTTCTCTTAAAATGCAGAATCTAACCTCAAGGAAAGGATTAGCAAAAATATCTGCTAGTTGATCAATAGTGCTAACAAACGATAATTCTATATCTCCCTTAATGACATGATCTCTGATGAAATGATGCTTAATATCTATATGCTTAGCCCTAGAATGATGCACATGATTCTTTGAAAGGCATATAGCACTAGAATTATCACAAAATATTGGAATTGGTTTGAAATATAATTTATAGTCACCCAGTTGATGTGACATCCAAAGTAATTGTGCACAATACTGTCCAATGGCAATATACTCTGCCTCAGTTATGGATAATACAACTGAGCCTTGTTTCTTACTATTCCAGGATATTAACGGCTTTCCCAGTAATTGGCATGTTCCACTAGTTATTTTCATGTCTTCCTTATCACCTGCAAGATCAGCATCTAAAAAACCTTCAAGTTTAAAATTGTTAGATCGTGGGTACCACGGTCCATAGAAAACGATTCCAATGAATTAACGTATTATTCTCTTTACTATTGTCAGGTGCGATTCATTAGGAAATGACTTAAACCTGGCACATTTACACACACTGAACATAATATTTGGTCGGCTAGCAGTTAGATAAAGTAAGGATCCAATCATTCCACGATATTTTGTTTCATCCACTGGATTTCCCTTTTCGTCTTTGTCATGATTTGTTGATGGGCTCATTGGTGTATCAATTGCTTTAGCACTGCTCATGCCGAATTTTTGAATAAATTCCTTTGTATATTTCGGCTGACATATTAATGTTCCTTCCTCAGATTGTTGAATTTGAAGTCCAAGGAAAAATGTGAGTTCTCCCATCATGCTCATTTCGAACTCACTTTGCATGAGATTAGCAAATTCCTTGCACAAAAGAGAGTTAGCACTTCCAAAAATAATATCATCGATATAGACTTGGATAATGAGGTTACCTCCTGGTGATCTTTTGATAAATAATGTAGTATCTACTTTATCTCTTGTAAAACCATGATCAAGTATGAATGAGCTAAGCCTTCCGTACTAGGCTCGAGGAGCTTGTTTGAGTCCATACAAAGCTTTAGTCAACTAATACACATGGTAAGGAAATTGTGAGTTTTCAAAAGCAGGAGGTTGTTTTACATATACCTCCTCATCAATAAAGCCATTTAAGAAAGCACTTTTGACATCCATCTGAAAGAGTCTAAAGCCTTTAAATGATGCATGTGCAAGAAGAATTCGTATTGACTCAAATCGCGCTACCGGAGTAAAGGTTTCATCATAGTCGACTCCTTCCTGTTGTGATTAGCCTTGATCTACTAATCTGGCTTTGTTTCGGACTACTTTTCCATCTCTGTTCAACTTATTTCTGAAAACCCATTTGGTTCCAACTATGGCAGCATTTGCTGGCTTAGGTAACAGTTCCCAAGCTTGATTCTTATCAAATTGATCTAGTTCATCCTGCATGGCTTGTACCCAGCTAGAGTCTTTTAAGGCGTTCTCAACTTTCTTTGGTTCGATTTGAGAGATGAGTGTTATATTTGCCTTTTTCTTAAGAGCTCCCCTGGTTTTCATTCCTTCACTCAGATCCCTATGATAAAATTTTGAGGATATTCTGGTTCGTTTCTCCACTCATTTGGATGCATTCCAACTGTAGGAGTAGTTGACTCCTTCTATGGTTCAGGTTGATTATCAGCAGGTTCACTAGTCGACTTTGTGACTGCGTCTGTGCTATAAGTCACTTTTTGTGACTTGCTTGCATGTGATACTTCTTGGTTGATACCTTCATCACCTGCAATGATTCCCTTCTCGGTCGTAGTGTTATTTTCATCAAATATAACATGCACTGATTCTTTTACAGATAAAGCACGTTTGTTATAAACGCTAAAGGATCTACTATTAATAGACTGACCAAGAAAATACCTTCATCACTCCTTGGATCAAATTTTTCAAGGTTATCCTTACCATTATTGTAGATGAAACACTTATTGCCAAACGGATGGTAGTAGCCTATATTGGGCCTTTTGCGTTTCCATAATTCATATGGAGTTTTCTTCAAGATGGGTCTTATAAGACATCTGTTAAGAATATGACAAGGTGTGCCTACTGCTTCTTCCAAAAAGTGATTTGGAAACGAATGTTCTAATATCATTGTTCCGGCTATATCTTGTAGGTTTAGATTTTTTCGCTCAACTACTCCATTCTGTTGAGGTGATCTTGGAGATAAAAAATTATGAGTATATCCTTGATCATTGCAGAATTCTTCAAAGGCTCTGCTTTCGAATTCTCCTCCATGGTCACTCTGGATGGTTTTGATGAGATACCCCTTTTCTCTTTCAATTCTTTTACAGAAAATCTCAATTTTTCAAAGCTTTATTTTTATGAGATAAGAAAATCACCTATGTAAATCGTGAGTAGTCATCAATAATAACAAAAGCATATCGTTCACCTCCAATGTTGGCAGTTCTAGTGGGTCCAAATAAGCCCATATGAAGCAATTGTAAAGACTTGGTCGTAGAAACAATGTCTTTGTTTTTAAAGAGTTTCTAGTTTGTTTACTAATTTGACATGCATCACATAGAGTTTCTAGTTTGTTTTTAAAGAGTTTCTAGTTTGTTTACCATGATTTCTAAAAGAAATTGAGTTTGGGAAGGCCAATAACTAAATCATGCTTGGAGAGTTTCTCAATTAGATGCATGCTTGCATGACCAAGTTTCTTATGCCACAACCATGGATCATCAGATATGGATTCTAAGCAGATAAGACTATCTAGGTTTTCAAAGCCATTAAGAATATAAAGATTTCCATACCTTTTCCCTGGAAGTATTGTTTTATTTGACTCATCTTCAATGGCACATCATGTTTTCTTAAATTTGGCTTCGTACACTGAATCACATAGTTGACTTATACTCAAGAGATTATAGTTGAGTCCATCTAGAAGGTATACTTCTGTAATATCACAATTGTTGTTAAATGGAAATGTGTCGGTGCCAACTATTTTTCCTTTTAAATCATCACCAAATTTGACACTTCCTACATTTATTTTTGTAACTTCTTTGAACAGATTTTCGTCACCCGTCATGTGAATGGAACACGCACTGTCTAAATACCATTTTCCTTTGCGACTCTTTCTGTGGTGTTCCTGCAAAATAGAATTATCACCTACTTTTAGGTACCCAAGTTTTCTTGGGTCCTTGCTGGTTAGATCTACTGAAATCAAGGTTGTTTTTGGGTTTCCAAATCCATCCTGAAACATTAGACTTACAAAATCTATAAAAGGAATATTTATGTCCAACTTTGTTACAGTAATGACATACATGGCTTGATCCAGTTTTCGATCTACCACTTGTATTAGTACTTGTGGACGCAGTTCTAACCAATCCTTTTCCAGTTGACTTGTAAGTCGCCCGGTTAGACTTGACAAAACTATGACTGGTGGATTTGCGCATATCGTTCAGTTGCATTTGCAATTCCTGAACCTCATCTTGAAGCACATCTCTTTCGATTTCACACACTTCAAGTTTAATTTCTAGTCCTTCGTTTCCCTATTGAGTCTTTTTAATTCATTCAGCATCTTTTGAGACTCGTTTAGGGTAAGGTCAACAATATCCTGCAATTTACATCTATCACAGCCATAGGGTCGTACCTCGCTTGTTTCACTTTGTGCCATGAAATAGTTTTCAGTGTCTTCTTTGCTTCATCATCTGATGTGTTTTCATCATTCCAACAGTTTGAATATTTAATAACATTTTCTAAAATAGTCATGAAGCACATATTTGTTATTTCCTCATATTCTAAGTTGTCTTCATTACTCCAGCTTCCGAAGGATTTGTTTTGTTGAACCCTATGGAGACTTTTCTTTTAAGATCGGGAATTCATCTTGAACATGACCATACCTTCCACATTCATAGCATTTTCCATCATTTTTGCCTTGTTCATTGTATTTCCTAGTTTGTCTAGATGACATCCTTCCCTTTTTTGTGTTTCTATATCTTCTCATCAATCCATTCATGTTTCTTGATACCATGGAAATTTCTTCTTCAAGAGCTTCTGGATCGTCATCAATATCATTTTCAGGTCCTTCAGTTGTAGTTTTGAATGCAATTATTTTCTTATTTTCTTCCTGACGCATTTTCTTGAGATGGGTTTTCTCAAATGCTATGTGATCTCCTATAAGTTCATTAGATGAAAGTTTATCTAGATATTGAGATTCGAGTGCAACTATCTTTGTCTGCCATGTGGTAGGCAAACTTTTCAGGATTTTTCGAACTTGATCACCACTTGAGTAAGGTTTACCAAAGGCTTTCAGATCGCCAATGATTTTTCTAAATCTTGAAAATGTTTCCTCAATGGATTCTCCTTATTTCATCTGTAGGAGTTCATAATCATGAACGAACAGGTTTATCTGAGTTTCTTTCACTTTGCTGGTTTCTTCATAAGTAACTTCCAGTTTGCCCCACATTTCTTTGGCGGTATTACAGCGTGAAATTTTCTCATACTCTTCTACACTTATAGCATTATAAAGCAAGTTTTGTTCCTTAGCATTAACTTGAATGACAACCATTTGCTCATCTGTGTATTCATCTATATCTTCAGGATCAACGGGTAGTTAAGCTGGTAGTGGATAGTTTCCCTTTTTGATAACACATCATACTTTGATATCATAGGATTTTGCATAAATTTTCATGCGTACTTTCCAATGAGAGAAATGTTGTCCATTGAAGTATGGTGGCCTTACTTGTGATGTTCCTTCTTGAAAGAGTACTCCAATAGTTACTTAATTTAACATGATCTTTTCTCACTAGCTGTTAAGTAAAAGATAAAAGTGTGAGACCTGCTCTAATACCAATTGAAAGTACAAGGGGGGAGGGGTGGATTGTCAATTTTTGTTTATACCTTAAGTAGTTGACTAGTTACTAATTAGTCGACTAAAGGTAAGAACAGAATATAAGTAAAGCAGGAGTAAAATGTAGGAATTAAAGACACCGGGATCTTTATATTGGTTCGGATTCAATGTGAATCCTACGTCCAGTCCCCTTAGGTATTAGAAGTTACTCGATTACAAGAGAGTTGATGTAGCTTTACACCAACAGCTTAGTCACTATGTCATTTCTCTCTTCTTGATACAATGCCTCTCCAGTGTTTATCTATTTTTCTTCTCTCACTAATTATACAGCAGATCTAAAGAGAACTACAATCCTTGTTTGGAGTAGAATAAAAAGAGTGATAGTGGTTTGTTCAAAGTATATGCTCATCTTTTGACATACTTTGTTTTATACTTAAGCTTATTGGCTTTGGCGAATCTTTGGCAGGTCGTTGAAGAGATTTGCAGTCCCAAGGGAATTGATTCTTAGAATTGGATCTGTTGCGATCCATTCCAAGATTAGATATAGGGCTTCCAAAGACGATCCATGAGTGTCAGTCATTTCCTTATTCGAAAAGAGTTTTGTCATAAATTCTCCTTAAGTTGTTCCTTAATTTATGGGATTGATAGCCTTCTTTTATTGACGCATATCCTCAGTAATCAGGGCAGCGAGAGATCTTGATCCTTCGTTTATTGATGCATATTTTCAGCAATCACGGTAGCAGAAAATCTTAGACCTTCAATCATTATCGCTTCAATCATTAGCCTTCCTTACTTGCTTCCGTTGACAGATCTTTGCCTTGATTCTTTTACTTTTTCCTTTCTCGACTTCTTCCATACTTGAATGATAGATTTTCTTGAGTCCTTCATTTTATCCCTCGTGATCCTGCACCATAGTAATATATTATTTTTCATCATTGAAACTTATAGTTAATAGTTAGAATGGAGACCTATTTGGAAGTATTGGATCTTTGGGAGGCTGTTGAAGATGATTACGAGATTGCTCCCTTTCCAAACAATCCCACGATGGCTCAGATCAAAAATTACAAGGAGAGGAACACCAGAAAGTCAAAGGCAAAGGCATGCTTGTTTGTTGTAGTTTCATCCACCATCTTCACTTGTATCATGTCTCTGAAGTCAGCAAAAGATGTATGGGATTATCTCAAGACTTAATATGAAGGATAAGAAAAAGTTCGAGGAATTCAAGTGCTGAATTTGGTGTATGAATTTGAGTTGCAAAAGATGAAAGACAATGAAACCATAAATGAGTATTCTGACAGACTTCTTAACATAGAAAATAGTGTCAGATTGTTGGGTTCCACTTTAAACAATTCAAGGATCGTTGAGAAAATCCTTGTAACTGTGCCTGAAAGATTTGAGACTACCATTACAACCTTAGAAAATACTAATGACTTGTCCAAAATTACACTAGTAGAGCTCTTGAGTGCTTTTCAAGCACAAGAGAAACGATGTGTTATGAGACAAGAAGGAGTTGTTGAAGGAGCCTTACTAGTTAAGCATTAAGACAGTAGAAGAAACTAGAAGAAGCAAAACAAAAAGGTCCAAGGAGCAAACAATGAGAATGTTGAACACGGCAACAAAATCAAGACTAGAAGCAAGAAAGATAAACTTTTCGCCTTGTCAACATTATGGTAAAATAAGTCACCCTCCTTTCAAATGTTGAAGGAGACCTGATGCAAAGTGTCGCAAGTGCAATCAGCAGGGTCACGAAGCTGTAATATGCAAAAGTAAAATTCAGCAACATGAAGTAGAAGCTCAAGTTATTGAACAAGAAGATGACGATCAACTATTTGTTGCAAATTGTTTCACAAGTCGCCATTTAAGTGAAAGTTGGTTAATTGATAGTGGTTGTACTAACCACATAATGTATGATAAGGTGATGTTCAACGAGTTAAGGAGCACTGAGACAAAGAAAGTAAGAATTAGAAATGATGAGTATATTCCTGCTAAAGGCAAAAGCACCATTGCCATTGCACGATGTTCCGGAACTAATTTTATCACAGATGTTCTCTATGTTCCAGATATTGATCAAAATTTGCTAAGTGTTGGTCAATTAATGGAGAAAGGATACAGACTTCACTTCGTAAACAAAGCATGTGTGATAGAAGATCCATCAGGCCATGAGATATTCAAGGTCAAAATAGTGGGCAAGAGTTTCTCACTAAAATCGTTGGATGAGGAGCAGACTGCTTTTCAAGTCAAAGAAAGTGTCACAGAAGTTTGGCATAAGAGGCTCGGGCACTATCATCATGAGGGGTTGTTACAGATGAAATCTAAAAGAATGAAAAATGAGTCTCTGGAGTTCAATGATCCCATTCCAAATTGCAAAGCATGTCAGTTTGAAAAGAAAAATAGGAAATCCTTTCCTAAGTCAACCTGGAGAGCCACTCACAAGCTGCAACTGATCAATATAGATATATTTGGTCATCAAAGAACTCCATCAATAGCAGATAGTTGATATTATATTGCTTTTATTGATGACTTTACAAGAATGTGCTGGATTTATTTTTTAAAATTCAAATCAGAAGTAGCTAGAGTGTTTTGGAAGTTCCAGAAAATGGTGGAAAACCAAAGTGGCTGCAAAATTCAAGTTCTAAGGTCAGATAATGAAAAAGAATACACCTCAGAAGAATTCAATTTGTTTTGTGAGGAATCTGGCATTGAACACCAGCTTACTGCTCCATATACTCCGCAACAAAATGGAGTTAGTGAAAGAAGAAACAGATATATTCTAGAGATGACAAGAAGCATGTTACATGAGAAGAATCTACCAAAGCAGTTCTGGGCAGAAGCAGCTCATACTGCTGTTTTTTTACAAAACAGGCTTCCCACAAGAGCATTGAAGAATCAAACACCCTTTGAAGCATGGTATGATTAAAAACCATCTCTGAATTTTCTTAGAGTATTTGGATGTTTGTGCTTCACTCACGTTCTATAGATCAAGAGGGATAAATTAGATAAATGAGCACTTTCAGGCATCTTTATTGGCTATTATTTTGTTGCAAAAACTTATTAAGTGTTTCAGCTACAAACAGGAAAGATTATTGTAAATAGAGATGCGCATTTTATGTGAGATGAAGAGTGGAACTAGGACGATGCAGATAAGATGTATCCGACTTCAAAGTTCAAGTTGCCTGCTTCAGATACATTAGATCAAAGTATCACAAGAGATGTACAAAATGATTTGGTGGATCACATTCATGTTCAAGGCACACGATTACTTTCTGATGTTTATCAAAGAAGTAACATTGTAATTTGTGAACCTGTTGATTATGAAGAAGCCAAGAAGGATGAAGATTTGAGTGCTGCAATGAAAGAGGAGTTGCTCATGATTGAAAATAACAAAACATGGGAGTTAGTTGATCGACCTCAAAACAGAAAGGTGATTGGAGTCAAATGGGTATACAGGACTACGCTTAATAGTGATGGCTCAATCAACAAGAATAAAGCTAGGCTCGTGGTCAAAGGATATGCTCAAATATTCAGTGTGGACTACTCAGATATCTTCGCACCAGTAGCAAGACTTGACACTATTCGGCTCTTACTCATTGTTACAGCACAAAAGAAATGGAAAGTGTACAGTTAGATGTCAAATCAGTATTCTTGAATGGTTTTCTGCAGGAGAAAATCTATGTAGAACAACTATAAGGCTATGTGAAAGAAGGAGAAGAACATAAAGTCTATCTTCTTAAAAAGAAACTATATGGATTTAAACAATCTCCAAGAGCTTGGTATAGTAGAATTGATGACCGTTTACTCAGTTTAGGCTTTGAAAAAAGCTTATCTGAGTCCACTTTGTATGTCAAATATAGTGGAAATGATACTCTAATTATTTCACTTTTTGTTGACGATCTTCTGGTTACAGGAAGTAGTGCATATAAAATTGAAGATTTCAAACAAGAAATGAAGAAAGTGTTTGAAATGACAGATCTTGGGCTTATGTCTTACTTCCTCAACATGGAGATTAAACAAGAACGGGGTGAAGTGTTCATTTGTCAAAAAAAAATATGCAAAAGAGATACTAAAAAAGTTTTGAATGGAAGACTGCAAGGAGATGAGCACTCCAATGAATCAAAAAGAAAAATTGAGCAAAGAAGATGGAACACAGAAAGTGGATGAGTCATATTTTAGAAGTTTGGTTGGGTGTCTGATGTATCTAACAGCGACGAGGCCTGGCATCCTCAATGTTGTAAGTATTCTATCTCGCTTCATGCATTACGCAAGTGAAGTGCATTTAAAGGTAGCAAAAAGGGTGATCAGATATGTCAAAGGAACGACTGATTTTGGAATCAAGTTTAAAAGTTGTGAACAACTTAAACTAACTGATTTTTCCGACAGTGATTGGGGTGGTTCAGTTGACGACATGAAGAGCACTTCTGGATACTGTTTCACTATTGGTTCAACTGTCTTTTCATGGAGTTCAAAAAAGGAGGATACAATAGCTCAATCGACAGCGGGAGCAGAATTTGTGGCAGCAGCAACTGCGGTGAATCAAGCAATGTGGTTGAGAAAAATATTGGAAGATCTTCATCTTGAGTAAAAAGAAGAAACTGAGATATTTGTTGACAATCAGGCCGCAATAACTATTTCACATAATGCAGTTTTTCATGGAAAGACGAAATATTCTAATATCAAGTTGTTTTTCTTGAGAGAAGTCTAGGAGAATGGGGAGGTGACTCTCATTTATTGCAAATCATATGATCAATTAGCTGATACTTTTACCAAACCATTGTCAGTTCACAAGTTCGAGTCTTTGAGATCGAAAATTGGTGTAGATCCTAAAGCAAGGAGGAGTGTTAGTTGCTATGTTTTAGGACCGCAGTTTAGCTTTGAATAGTTGCAGTTACTTTGACTGCAGTTACTTAGTTTGAATTCTGCAGTTATTATTTTCCCAGTATCTTTGTTAGTTTTTTTTTAAGTAGATCATGCGCTGATATTCAAGACCATGAAGTTAGTAGTTAGGTTTTTCTTATAAATTGTAACTCAGATTACAATGAAAAGTATCTTTGTTCTGTATCAGTCTTATGCTCTCTTTCCAGATTTCTTCTCTGTTCTTCGGTCCTTTAATATTATGTTCTTTCATTAATCACAAATATTTACTTGTTTTCTGGTTTGCTGATTAAAATTAACAACATAATCCCATAAATGGGGTTCTGGGAAGGGTGGTGTGTACGTAGATTTTACCCCTACCCTATAAAGTTAGATCGGCAGAGTCCTCACCAATGTTGTTGTCAAAAGGCCTTAACTTGAACCGAGCTGCTTCACGTGTTTTTCTTACACCGAGCTGCTTCACGTGTTTTTCTCGTGCTGCTACTCAACAGACGAGCCACATTGCAAAGTCACCTATCGTTCGAGCATGAAATGCATTACCATTCTTTAGTGTCAGATCAAGAATTGCTGTGTTCTCATTAGTTTCATTTGATAGGATCAGAACTCAAACAATTACTATGCCTCATAATAACTCTGTATGTTGTGCCAAGACCGAAGATCTTGTGATATGGCAAACCTGGGATGTCATTATACATCCTTAAGCATCCTTTTCCTGCAGCACCAATTCAATGGAAGAATCTTGATTTTACTTTAAGAGTTGAAGCAGCCAAATTTGCATCTAGATTTCCAAGTGACTTTTTATATTTCATGTCCATTTCCTCGATTCGATCATCCAAGAAATAAGACTTGCTTTTGACCATAACTGGATTTTTGGAGCCAACATAAACACCACCATGCTGAAGGACTGAGTTCATGGGAGCAACTGAGATTGCACCAAGAATTCTTTATAGGGCCCTAAAATATTGGACTTACGGCTTGAATTTGGATTAATGAGGCCGGGTGGTTACATCTAAAAAACAAAAATAGCTCAAACGATTAAAAAACAATATAATAAGAGATCATACAATCATTTCCCTCTTTCATTTCTAAATTTTCCATTAATCAAAACTAATCATGACAGTATTAATTGTATTCTATACGAGACTTACAAATTATTTCTTAAATGCGACTTATAAATCGCATTCTGTATATGCAACTTAGAAATCGCATTCTCTGAATACGTATTCTAAATCGCAATGCTGAAATACGATTAACGTTGAAGGGAAAAAGTAAAACAAGTTTCAGTAACGACTTTTTGTGGCAACCAGCTTAATCGCCACCAAAATTAACGCTATAGGTCGCTTTTTGTAATAGCGTCGTATTTTACATTATTTTGTGATGCATTTTTACTTTTTGTGATGAGATCAGTCACCATAATACTAATATTAAAATAAATTAGCTTTTGTGGCAACTAAAATCGATACAAAAAGTAAACAAATGCGCCACAAAATAGATTTAAGATACGTCACTTTTCAAAATGATTGACTTACCATAAATCAATTTTGTGTCTACTTTTGTGGAGTTGTCGCCACAAAAGGTAATAATAAAATAAATGAGCTTTTGTGATGACTAAGCTCGATACAAAAAGTAAATAAATGCGCCCAAAATAGATTCAAGGTACATCGCTTTTTAAAAACGGCGACCTATCTTAAACCTATTTATCACGCATTTATTTACTTTTTGTGGCGAGCTTAGTCGCCACAAAGGTTAATAATAAAATAAATTAGCTTTTTTGGCGACTAAGCTCGGCACAGAAAGTAGACAAACACGCCATAAATATCTATAAGCAGGGGCGGACCTATGTGGAGAGGTGAGGGGTCACTGGCACCCTATAGGCTCGGAAAAAACCATGTATATATTACTGTATATACGTTGAGGGCCAAAAACTTGTTGCGACCAAACACACTCACGCAAGTATACGTGATCGTCAAGTAATAGAGTAGTGAGTAAAGTATCGTTCCCACGAAGACTTATGATTAACTTTTGACTAATTCAAACTCAAATAACTTATCGATTCAAGCGATTTCTTACAAAATAGATGATTTTCTTATTTACTACTTAAAACCTATCAAGTAATGAAATACTAGAAATCAACCACAACACTTAAATAGTTTCTAATAATAATCAATAGGAGATAATATTCCAGGGTCAAGGGTTATCTAACAATCATGTTGCATTCTTAGCTTAAAATAACTAATTAATTTATCTGGATTGTTGATTGACAGGGTTGATATTACTTATAAGAATCTGTCGAGTCCTTACTCGCCTATTTAAGCTAACTTAATACCTATATGTCTATGGAATTAAGATTAACAAGAACGCATTTACAATTCCCGTATTGCAACCGAGCAAGGCAATTAGGTATATGTCTATCCTAGTTGCGAATCTGTTCTCCGATGCCCGAGTTTAAGAACTTGCTCTATTTAATTCTATATGCAATCTAGAGTTCCCATTTTCGAGTTCAACTCTAGATTCGTAGATAGTATTTTACTGTTAGCTACTCAGCAAAATAATTTAAAACAGAATTAAATAAACAACCCAATATGATAAAATCAACTTCGTCAAACTAAACTTCAAACATCAACATTCATGTATACCCATGACCCTAGAACAATGGGGTTCTTAGCCACTCATGTTCATACAATCATCAAAAATAATGTTTTTAAACATAAAACCAATGAGTACTAGGAAAGGGATGGAAGAATTGATCAAATTCTTGCTTCCGAGTGTTTGGCGCCTCCTTCTTCTCTCTGAATCACGTCCTCCCTTCAAAAATAGGTTTAGGTTGGCTTTTATATGAGTTTGGGGCGTCTAGGGGTCGAAATAATCGAGTCCTAGTCGAAAAAGGATACTTTTTCGTCTTGAGCGTCCAGGGCAGTGTGGGGCGCTGGCTCTGGCGCTCAAATATTTTGGCTGCTATAAATTGCGCCACAGCCAGCGCCCCACGCTGGCTGTGGCCTTCAAATCTCACTTTTTACGATTTTGTCCCGATTTCGCTCCAATTCGCG
Source organism: Nicotiana otophora (assembly GCA_000715115.1). Lineage (NCBI taxonomy): Eukaryota > Viridiplantae > Streptophyta > Magnoliopsida > Solanales > Solanaceae > Nicotiana > Nicotiana otophora. The sequence goes on along the minus strand of AWOL01S0006686.1, from coordinate 142,553 downwards.
CCCTTTCGTCCCAAATTGTATCTGAATGATCCCTACACATAAAAATACCAAAATTTAGCACAAATAATCATATTAAACATCTCAAATCGTCGAGACATGAGCAAAATGTGAGGCGGTATATATCAAAATATGCATACATTAAACCGATTATCAACACCCCACACTTAGACTCTTGTTCGTCCTCGAGCAATGAAACTATATTAGCACCCCCAAAACGTACTTAGCACTATGAAAGAGGGCTTCATAATTAATTCAATCAAACACCCTACCTTTTGACTGTGATCGATGTCGGCAATTAAGCATGAACACACAAATTTCACATTCTTCCCGTTTTTAAATGGCCCAAGTATACTCAATGTTTTTCAACCAACTCAATCAACTCAAGCAACCTCTCCACAACCACCTTACCTCAAGAGACGACTCGTTACCACTAAGCATCCTCAACACACGCACTCACCCAACACAAGAAAGTGTACAATATCACCAATCCGTCATGAGATCAAGTGCCCTCACCACAAGCAAAAGAGTGAATATCAAAGTAGTCCACAAATTTAAATATGTCATTGAACATAAATTAAGGACATCACACAATTGAACAATATTCACTCACTCTCACAAAGAATTCATGTGCATCCCGTGGTCGTACCATAAGCTTACTCGTAGTGTACATCTCTACTAATCTAAGCTAGCTAAATCTATGATCAATTAGGACTTTAAGGTTGTAATGTAGGCTAAGGGACGGGTAGGATACATTTAGGAATAGTGACTAACCCTCTAAGCACTTTAATACACTACACTCACAATTCAAGAGCAATATCTTCTCAACCCATTCACTTGTCATACACCATAACTAACATAGCCCTCTTTTCCATCAAGCACCTCTATGGATTCACTAGCACAAGTGAGAAAGATTAGGAGGTGTGTATCTTTCTACATTATTTGAACTTTTGTTTGCTTTTTCTTGCAAAAATTTTCCTCTTTTTTTTAACACACACTCCATACATTAAAATTCATAAGCTAGTGACCTTTATTCACTATTTTAGTGCACCTTAAGGGCCCTTTCATGGTTCCACTCGAAAGCCACTTCCTAATCTCTCACCTTACTTCTTTTAGCGACTAAGTTCCTTAGGAGGTAAAGGTTCAACAATCTCAATTTAAGAATAACTACAAATACGGCTTGTAATGTGGTTGCCAAGGAAACGGTCTATAGGCTCAAAGGGGCTAGCAATGAGAAAATTTTATTTGTCAGTAACAAGCACCTTTATGGTCAAGCAAGAAACGCCTATGTCATCTCCTAGACTAGCACAACTTAATGATTTCACGTTGATTAACACCCGGGGCAAGTTCTAGACTACACAGGATAGCACAGAATATCAGCAATCCTTATACATACATGGCACTTGACTCATTCGAGACGGTTCTGTGTGACTCTCAAGTCAAGCAAGCATATCAAGTTGAGAATTTTTAAACAACAATGCACTAGTGGTATACAAGTCAATCAACTGAGAAAAAGGCGTCAAATAGTAGGTTACTTAATCTACTTGGGCATTATAATTCAAATCATATATGCAGGAAGACAGAGCGCATGCTCTAACTTAACTTGCCAACACCAAACATGTCAACAGGTACCTCAGAGCAATCTCAGTTTTCTCCCTTATCCTACTCCTAAAAAAATAAAACAAAACACCTGGTTCAAGCTATACCCTTGGAAAAGAACCGGCGTCCAAAGAAAAACCAAGGGATACTACCTAACTATCAAAAATAAAACAAAACACCTGGTTCAAGCTATACCCTTGGAAAAGAACCGGCGTCCAAAGAAAAACCAAGGGATACTACCTAACTATCAAAAATAAAACAAAACACCTGGTTCAAGCTATACCCTTGGAAAAGAACCGGCGTCCAAAGAAAAACCAAGGGATACTACCTAACTATCAAAAATAAAACAAAAGAAAATATTTTTGTTATTTTTAATCGGACTTTAATCCCTCAAGAAAATTGTCCAACAGATCCATCATCGGGAAAAGTCCAAGTTTTTGTTAAATTGCTTTTTTTTATGTAATATAGCTAATTAGACTATGTCAGCCTTAAACTAAGCTAAAAGGTGATAAAAGAAAGGGAAAAACAATAATAACACTAAAAACTTTTATACAATTCAAGGAGTATTCCCTCCACCTCACACTTAAACAATGCATAGTCCCCGATGCTTAATAAATTCAAAAATAAAATAAGGTGGAAAGAAAGAACTCCCTATTAGTCGGAGTTTGCCTCATCAGGATGCTAACCAGCTACGGCAATGGGCTCATCATCATCTCCTAAGGGTAACAAAGCCATTGGTCCCATAACTTCATCATCATCTGCATCCTCATTATTAGATTCCTTGTCAGTGTTTTCATCCTCAGACGGATGAACGGGACTTCCTGGTGTTATGCCCAACATCTCCTTAGAAGAACTGGAGAGATAACTTTGCAATTGCGTGCGCTCTTCATCTGACACCCCAAGCCTGCTCATAATAACATTGAGGGATTTGTAAAGATACCTGTTAAAATTTTTGTCCCTCTCATTCCTAGCAGCTTGGGTGAGCTTGGATGTGGACTCTAGCATGGATGTGATGTCTAACAATGTTGTGGGTGCCTCCACTACCTCATCATAGCCAGGGTACTCTGGTACCACACGAGAGAGCATGTATTGTGTCAGGATGTTACCAAAAAAACACCTTTTGATCCTTCCTTCAAAACGGGTGTGGGTCATCTCCCCAAGCATGAGCTCACCCACATTTATGGGGTGCCCGGTCATCAAAAAGTATATCATGCACACTCGAGCTCGAGTGCACTCACTATTATGTTCAACGGGCATTAATCTAGCTTGCACAAAGTTTTGCCAAACCTTGGCCGTTTTGTTGAAGTCGAACCGAATCATTTCAAGGTGAATATTTCCCTTAGTTCGCTTCCATTTTGCATTAGAATCAATGCCACAAAGTGTGTGACATATTGCTTGGTAGCTTGGACTTTTGACGAACTTTCGAAGCCTTCGTGGGTTAGGACTATCAACTCCCAAAAAATGACACAAGGCTTCCCTATCCATTGGAATTTCCTTTCCTCTGACCCACGACTCGTCATTTTTCTCGTT